>JANHGB010030144.1:13379-30015 GCA_026283785.1 Coracopsis vasa
CCCCCCTGTCCCCATCCTGCCATTCTTTAGCCCCCCAGACTCACTCTCTCTTTCTCTGTCTCTATTTTTCCTCCCTCTACCTCTCCACACATTTCTATCTTTTGTTTTTATTTCCCCCCCTGCTGTTTTCCTTGATAGAAATCTCACTCATGCATTTCCCTTCCGGATTTCTATTGGGTTATTTTGTCCTCTCTCTCTCTGCGCCTTGGTCCCCTTTTCTTTCTCTGCCTCTTGTCCCAGGGTAAAACAGTCGCCTCCCCGCTGGGTCAGGATGACAGTGCCGTTAGCTTTCCCAGTGCCAGCCCTTCCCACATCTGTGCAGCTTTTGTCCCGGGGCAGAGGGGGATTTGGAATGGTCGGTTGGCAGCGCCAGGGAGACTGATGTAAAAATGAGGTCCAAAAAAGAGGGGAAAGGGAATTAGGAGGAGGGCGTGAGATGGTTTAAGAGAAGCACAAGTGAAAATAAAATAAAGAAGTAAAGGGCACAGCTCAGGCTGTGAGTGAGTTGGGGCATTCCGGCTCCGCAGCTAGGCCAGAAAGAATGAAACAAATGAATCCTGGTACCATGTTGTGCTGTTAATCGATTAACCCCAATATGTGTCCCTTATGTATGACTGGGATGGATTTGGTGTGCTCCCATGAAATGTCTTATTTGCGACAGTAGCCGGGAGAGCACTCTTCGCACACTGGTGGCATGTACCTGGCACCTCCTCAGGTCTATACTCACATGCTGCCTGCTCAGTCCTCAGTACTTAGCTCCTCTGTCCTAGCCTTGCTATCTCTTCCCGCTGTAGACCAGTTTTCCTTTACCCTTGTCTTTCTGTCTCCCCAGAACTGCTCTGCTCCATCTTCTCCTCCCTTTCAGGTCATATTCTTCTAACTTCTTTCCATTCTTCCTCTGAATGTTTGAACAACTTTTTCCAATTACCAGGGCAAATACCTCTATGCCCAATGCAGCCAGCACACCCTGTTCCACCTTTGCATCACAACCTTCCATGTCTCATCCATGAACGGAAGTAATAGCTTACTCAGCAGTATCTTTTCTAAAACACTGCTGGTCATTCTTGGTTACCTATTAGTGGAATGTGGCATTGCAGCAAGCCATGGGGAGTTGCCTCTATTTTTGAGAGAACATGGATTTCTCCTGTGAGATGTAAAGCAGTCTTTTTTTAATGTTTTTTTGTTTTGTTTTTGCTTTTTTCCTTTTTAGTTGCACAGGCATTATCTTTCTTTCATATCAACAACGGGCCCTGCTTAGCTCCCTGTATCCTTCTTCATGCTTACAGGAGCATGAGTGATTCTTCTTTTCGATAGGGAGGAGTGAACACAACTGTGGGGATGAGGATGTGTGGCAATAGAATCAGGGTGCTGTGCATTAAAAATTGAGAATGGCTAAATAGTTTGGAGATCTGCCATGATAATTATGCAATGTCCTGTGCACAGGGGACTAAGTATGCTACTTTTTTGACCACCTCTTTCGCATGACAGAAGATGAAGTGAAGGAGCTCCTTGCAGCTTCAGGAGCCAAGGCAGCCAGCTTCCCCCAGTGATACTGAGTGTGTGTGTTGTAAACGCAGTGAGGGAGAGATGGGCTGCTCTGATCCATTTTGACACAGACTCAGAGTGAAAGGAGTGTAGGGAGGCTGTGTGTAGGCCTTTGTAAGCAAGTAGTGCGAAATTCCTCAGTTTCAGGTGAGAACTTGCTGTAAGCTCTTGAGGACTCTTGAATTTCAAAGTCAAAGCATGTTGAAGAGAAATATTCACGCATAGGAAAGAAAATTCATGTAAAGTTTCCCTGTTCCCCTTGCTAACTGCTCCATACCAACTGGCACTATGCTCCAGAGGAATGGAGAGAAGAATAATACCACAGACTGCAAAGGGAAAAGTTTGTCTTGGTTCAAATGCTATCCAGATCGTAGCATTTACATATCACTGTAATTCAGGGATGGAATTTGCTGCTACAAACATCTGCCTGTAGTGAATATCAAGGACAAAAGAACATTAGCATAAATGCATCATTTGGTCCCACTTAACAAAAATCTTTTCTGTATTTCTTAATCTTACTTTCCTGATCATTGCTAACCAGCAGAGTACAGGATTTGCATATCAATATAAAGACTGCTGGGAATATTTCACCCTGATCTACATTCTGTGTAACGCTATTAAATGGAGCAGCACAGGGATGTCATTCAGGACAGAATTTGGCTAATTTCAACTTCCTAATGACATTTTCCCTCTAGTACTAACAATAGATTTTAACTTGCAATATATCAGGGTTTTCAGTATATCAGCATTTTCAATGCCCTGTACTTATGTGAACCACTTAATTGAGCAAGGTGAAGTGTAAGAAAATAAACTCCATGAATATTCATTTCCAGTATAATTTAGAGGCTGCTAGTCCCTGATGCTGACACTCCAGCAGTGACTGTGCATTCAGAATTTTGATAGTGCAAGGGCTCATCCAAGCAAATATTCCCTTGAAGTTTGGGATATTTGTGCAAATTGCGCTTTAGTTGGCTTCTTGTTCATGTTTTGACCAGGAATCTTCTTATGGTAGTTGTACTCTTCTAATCATGCAGACAAGTGCTATATGATGTACCTGACTGTCTTTTGCAGGTCCATCTGAATTACTGGACATGATAGACAGTGAAACGTAAGTACAACCTACCCCACCCTTCACGTTATGTGCATTAGCCTAGCAGACTTCTCTTGGTTTTCATGTGCAAACTTTAAAATAAAAAAGCTTGTAAAATGTAAAATAACTTTTCTTGCTCTACACCTTTTCTTCCGTCCCTTCATGATTCATCCAGAGTGCTCTGCCTTAGCTGTCCCTAGTGGCCACAGGCTGTGTAGTTGTGATTTCTCTCAAGTAGTTATAACCTGAATCACCTCTGTTATTATTAAAAAACCCCAAACAAACAACCCAAAGCCAACATACTTGCCATTCCAAACTGCTCTGTCTTGTTGTATAATCAAGGTGTCACAAAGAGTATGTAAGGGAACCATGAACCATCCTGGGAAGTGTATGACATATATGGGAAGCAAAAGCTGCCTTTGTCATAGTGGTTAAACCTACCATTCCTCGTTCCACAGTGCCCTCCTCTGCTAGTGGAAAGCACCAGAAAGGTTCTGCACAAGATGCATGCGTGCAATCCAGGAGTGATGAAGTCTGGATGAACGAACTGTTTCTCTTCATCCAGTAGCATAGCACAGCCTCTGAAATAAAGAGCAAGTGAACACGGCTATAAGGGCTTTCCTTTACAAAAGTCCTTTTACTGCTAACGCTTGAAAAGGGAAGGTTCAAGCTGTAACTGGCAGCATGAATCAGTCTTTTGATCCTCAGGGGGAAATCAGACAGTATCCTGTTCTGAATCTAGTTCTCATGCAGCAGAGGCAGATTCATTACAAGGTTGCCTGTTAATATTTCAACTTACCCTGTTGTGGACTGAAGCTGAAACTCTTTTATGCACTCCCACTTTCTGGGTGGGTGGGTAGGTATGTAGGTAGGTGTAAGATTTGACCTACTGCACATATTTCTTCTTCTCATTTGTTATTTTGGAGGTTATGTAATGGCCTTACTTGTTAGATGCTAGCATTAAGGACACCTTTTCAACCCAAAGCATACCTTGCTTCTCTTTCTAGGAGAATCTAGATACGTTTCTTTAACCTTTGTACTACAGTCAGTCTCAGAAGCCCGTTACTCATATCCCAGTCTGAATGAGGAACTTTGCAATAAATCTGTTCCCACAGATTTCTCTTTTGAAAAGCCTGTGTTCAAGCTTCCTCAGTAGCTCAGCAGTCCAGAGATAGAAAACAAAACCACAGCTCTTGCTCTTGTACATCCAAGAGCAGAGTATCAGAACCAGGCCAGCAAGTACACCAGTCACGCCTTTCATGGACAGGAATTTTTTAGGATGCATCTAAGAATAAGGCTCAGAAAATTGAAGGAATTGAAGGAATTGCAGGAAGAAACAAACACTGGTGCTGTTTTGCCTGCTGTGAAATAAGAAGGTGGCTACTTTGCCTTTGCAGCAGTTAGCAGAGCTGGTGGTTGGATGGGACATTCAGCCCTTTGAATACATAAAGCCAGTGCATGTTTCTTTCCCACCCCTCAGAAGTTCTTGTCTGCTATTTGTGCATTGCAGGCTTTCCTACTGAGTCAAAGGATGTAAATGCCAGGGAAGAGAGTGCACAAGTCTACCTCTGCCAGAAAGAGGGAACCTTGCAGAAATGCAGCATACTTCTCTGCCTATCCTCTGCACCTTATACTTTGTAAATGTAAAATGGTGTGATGTGTCTCACTGCTGGTTTCTGTACTTTGGTTTAGGGGTGAGACAGCATTACATAAGGCAGCCTGCCAGCGCCATCGTGCCATTTGCCAGCTTCTGGTGGATGCAGGAGCCTCACTGAGAAAGACAGACTCAAAGGTAACCCAGCCCCATCAACCAGTTATAAAATACTGCAGCCAAGCGGGACTGATCAGCATCCGTCCCTGCTGTTTGCATGATTGAGGCTTCCTCATGTGTGCCAAAAGCAGCCATCTTTTTTATTTAGAAAACTCTATTAATTTAAACAAGTACAAGAGACTTCAGAACCCAGCTCATGGGCCATCTTCACCATAGTTAGAGCCTGGCCTCAAACTCTATGGTGCATTGGGTGTGAATTGAGGCATCTCTGTGGCACAGCATCCTTCTCCTCCTGTGTGGTAACAAGAGAGGCGTCTGGGCAAAGACCACCTGGGGGAGTCTTGGTTTGTGATTGCACAGTGTCTGTGAGGCTTCATTATTGTGGCTGACTTGCTTTGTGAGGATGGTTAACCATTTTCTTTTGCCCTTGCTTGCCCCTGTGCTCACTGATGTGACACGACCCTCTCTTGGTGTATGCTTGGCTGAGATGGAAGTCTGGGCAAAATTAAATCCTAGTAATATTTACTTAGGAACATGGTCCAGAAGCTGCCCCTCTGGCATTTCTGAACATAAGCATTCTGTGGTCATAACTGAGAGGTGGTTGTATCCCTAGGTTCTGGAGTCAGAAGCACCTTTGCTGTAACAAGACAAATAAAACCAATTCCTACCATGTTATGCTGTATGGGATCACCTTTAAGGGGGACAGAGATCACCTCTTCTTCAGATGAGAGCACTGTACATGACAAAAAACAATTTTTGCAACATCTGAAATCCAGACAAGTGGCTTCTGATTTGTTAATCTTCATCTGCCCAGAAGTCCATGGAGCAGGAGTGTGTTTGTTACTTTTGTTACATTAACGTGTTTCCAATATTTTTTCATAGTTCAGGATCAAGACTCGTGGTTCAATTTAACAGCACTTGTAAGGTAGCTCAGATAACAGGGTAGTAAATTGATGCACTGAAAATTGATCTGTACTTGAGGTAAAATGAAACATGTTGAATTCATCTCAAATGTTGGGCATCTCTCTCCACACATCCTTAGCAAAGTGTGGAGTCTCTGAAGTACACTTTTCAAGTGCTAGCTACAGTACTGTGAGTCATATTCATTAACATAGGGATCGTAGCCATAGAATGAAAAATCAGTTCCAGCATGTGAGCCCTTCTGTGTGATGTATCAAATAGCATGTGCTTGCAGAACTGCATGGTTTGCTCTAAACCACACAAGGACTTCGAAAATCTTCAGAATCTCTCTACTCTGATAGAAAACCTTGACTTAACACCAATCTGTACAACAAATAAGTAAAATATCTGAATTTGCTTCTTTCCTTCCTGTAGTAATTTCTCTGGGTCATGCTTTCATCTGTTCTAAATATGTTAGCATAAGACTTTCTCTTTGTGTTTCTTTATTATAGGGTAAGACCCCTCGTGACAGGGCTCAGCAAGCTGGTGACCCAGATCTGGCTTCCTATCTGGAGAGTCGACAAAACTACCAAATGGTTTCCCATGAGGATCTGGAAACAGCAGTCTGATGTCTGAAAATGTCAAAGAGGATCCTTGGAAATCGCAAAGTGCACCCGAGGCACTCGGGCGTCGTGTGAGGAAGAGGCTGATGGAATCAACGTGTCTCTCACTCTTGTGGAAAATATCTGAGGACATGCCACCAGTTTCTAAGGGCTACTGAGTCTTGCCACGGAACGGTTAGGTTCCATAAGTTAGCCCATGATGGATAAGGCGGGATACTCAAAGGTCTGTGGAATCCATGGGCCACGGAAACTTACCTTTATTGCTTCCAGCAAGTAGCATGAACTTCTCCCATGTTCATCTGTACAATTTATTTAAAAAAGGAAAAAAAAAAAAGAAAAAAAAAAAATGGAAAGAGAAAAAAGATTGTGGGGGAACCAAACTAACTGGGACGTTAAGACACCCAACCAAGTTTCCTGCATTGCTTTCTTTCTCCCATTCCCCTCACTTCTCATCAGTTAAATAGTACCTGTTATCTCTGTGTTAAGTCTTCACAAATGGTCAGGCAGTAGCAAAAAATTTGAGGAGCTCTGGATGCCCTTAGGAAAAACCCAGTGTTTTTACTGGCTGCATTCCCTCCCTTGCTGTCCTCTTGGAAATTGTGTCCTCAGTGCTCAATCACCAGGGAGTTTTCTCACTTTTAGGGAGGGCTCTGCCTATTGCCTTGTTTCCCAGGGTGTGGGGCACAGTTAGATTTAAAGCAGTAACAAAACCTTATCTCCCTATTGTTGCTGTGTACACAATTATGGTATCCTCACGAGACAGTCATTTGTATGGAAACTAATCATATGGGATATACCATGTTGTATGACAAAGCAGAAAGTTACCAGTAAGTTTTCTCATGCCACTATTTTGCGTATAATGACTGACCTGGTTCAGCTTTAGTTTCAAGCCTGCCTAAAAGTTGATAGGTATTTTTTAATTTTGAAAATATGAGTTTTACACTGGGATAGATCCATCAGTGCAAGACGGAGGCGATTCTGACGGACTGACTCATGGACCCTTTTGCATTACGGCCGGAGGTGGGAAGGAGACCTAGAACATCAGCGGTCAACCTAGGCTTGCTGCTGTCAACAAACAAATGAGCAGCACCCAGCCACATTTGGAATAGGAAAATCTTCAAATCTTCTTTGAACCTGTAAACTGTCTGATTCCCCAAGGGAACAAAGTTTCAGAGAGGCTATTCCACTGGAGAAGGACAAGCAGCAGCTTTTTGCCTTGTTATTCACTATAGGCTTGGAAACATAAAGTTGCTTAGCCACTGTAAAGGCTAACTGTGTCTTCTGTACTCGTCTGTTCTCTGTCTTACCTCAAAGATTATAACCATGAAAGAAGAGAAAGCAAATATACATACACACAGGCATACGCAAAATATTCTCCTTCAGGGTTTCAATCACTACAGACAACTCAACTGCCAGAAGTAACAGAGCTTCCACTTACACTTTGTTTGACCAGTTCCCATGAAGACACTCATGGCATACTTTTGGCGTAATTCTTGCAATAGTTCTTCGAATTTTACTTTGCTGTTTGTTTTGAAAGATAGATACACTGGTGTTTGCTTTCATGCGCCTTGCTAAGTGTGGGTCTCTGGTAGGTGGTGATCATCAGGATTACATGCAGTTTGGAAACCATGAAAATAACTCAGGTCATTATTCAGATAAGTTTTTCTTCCTTGGTAGAAGTGGAAACGAAATGAATGCGATCCATTTTTTTTCAAACAAGAGTGATTGTTGTGGCAGAGAAGAAGGAGCTAAAAAAAGGGGGTTTAAATTTGTTTCTGTTTTCAAAAGTTCATTTGATATGAGCAAAATATTTCTTTAGTGTTTCTTCACCTGGAAGGAAACTATATATATATTTGTAATCAATAGATCAATGGCGACATGAAATGTATTTTGTCTTATTTTCTGTCTTTACATTTCTTGTTCAAAAAATAAAATATGAAAGCCAAATTCCTTCCCTTGATAATCATCCAGGGGCTTGTGGCGAAGGTCAATATGTATATATTAGAACAGAATTTGGCAACTGTTAAAATAAAAAAACCCCAGAGTATAATTTTGGTGTATGTGAAATTTCCACAAGGAAGATCCTCATGCTATTGTTTCATGGTAGGCCTTGCATAATTCCCCAGCTGTGAGGAAAGACATTACTGCAATATTTCTATATATTTGATGAAAATAAGAATTATCTTAGTATAACTTTTATCTTTTTGCTTTGTTTTACTGTGAGAAATGGAAGAAGCTTCAATGACACTAAGGACTTGGTTCTGTTCTGTGCTAGGGCCAGACCGGTGTGTGATGGTCAGTGTGCCTGCTGCAGCTCCCTGGTCCATTAGTCCCATGAAGCAGGTAGAGCAGTAAAGGCTTGCTCTAATCACAGGCTCTTCCAGAGCCCACATGTGAATTATGATAAGGGTTTGGTCCTCCCTTTACTGAGACATCCCTCATGCCTGTGAAGTGGCTGCAGCAGGACTGGCTCCGGAGCAGCTCTTCAGGATGGGCAGATTTCCTGAGCTCCTTTGTGCCATTTGGCCTGCTCACATGAGCTTAGAGCACCCAAGAGAGTCTGGCTTGCCTTTTTCACTGATAGCTGGAATATGATGCTGTGATCAGAGCAAGCCTGTTGTGCCTCTGGAAAGCTGCCTGTGCTGTGTGCTCAGCAGGAAACAGTTACTGCAAGATGAAAATAAACCCCTGCACTGGAGATAGGACAGGAGCTGCTGTATGTAGTGCCTTTAATACTCAAGGTGTCCCAAAGCAGTGCACATGTAATGCATTAGATAGTGGAGATATATTTTATTTGTAGATAACAGAGCATGTATACTGTTTTCTGCAATGGCTCACACACAGCCAGGGATATCAAAAGTTGGTTCACTGAGGGAAGGAGACTGGGGCCAGGATGCTGCAGTATTATTCCTTACCCACTCTCTTTCAAGTGCAATATGATTCTCAATTTTGGACAGCCACCACAAACAGGCAGAATCCGCAGCAGTTAGAGGTAACACATATGTATGTGTTGAATCTCTTGAGCACTTGGGGTCTCGACTTAGTACAGTATCATTGTGACTGCACTGGGCAGGACCCAAATTTCAGTATGCAGATGGGAACCCACTTAAATTACATGTAAAACATTTTGATTTACTAAAAGTGCCTATTCAGTGGCTTTGTTTATTTATGTGTGCATATTACTATATATATGCATGTCTATAGATATAAGTATGCATATATATATAGATAGACACACATATGTGCACACACTCAGAATTGTTCCACTTGAATGACAAAGTACCTACAGATGCTCAGCTACTGAGGTTGCTGGACTGCCAAAATGTCATTTTCCATTTTAATTTGTTATTTAAATGGGACCCTTTTCAGTAGAATTGAGGACTTCCTGAATTGTTCCATTGTACTGGTTTTACTATCTCATTTTGGAGTTAAATGGAGGGAAAGAAAATATTTATAATGTTGATAAAATAAACTTACTTTTGTTATTTAATAACATCAGTTACTCTTATTATTTCATGTTTCAACGCTAGAGGTATCTTTCTGTGTTATCTAAGACATGGTAATGTCATACATTTCTCACTAATTATAGCATCTCTCAATACAGTGGGGTGTGAGGCTGAGTGACTCATGTAAGACAGGGGTTCAAGGCAAATTTTGCCTGTTACAAAACAAGCCTCAGACTCCACTGGCTCTTTCATCCTTTCATGTGATGACTTGTCTGTGGTTTAGAACTTTAAGATGCCTATAGATGTTTTTACTGACACCTATCACCCTTGATTTTCCCCAGCAACTGTAGAATTGCTCGGTCTCAACTCATGGTGCTGTAGCCTTGATTCAGACTACATGAGATGTCCCTGCTACATGTGAACTGTCATATAGAAGCACCATAGACAAAGAAAATAGAACAAAATTGATGTTTTGTTGCCATTGATCTTCCCAGCTGTATTTGCAGAGCTGGTGCTGGTGTGGATGAATAGATGGGGCATATGCTTTTTTTCTGATGATGTGGCCATAGGAGGTTTGTTTGAGTGGCATTTATTGGTCTCTTTTACTCATTTTTGTCTTTGTCTTTGCTGTGAGAGTGACATGCACAATAGTGAAAGTCACTAACATAACCTCACCTAGAAGGTGGTTATTTTCCTTTCAGCCTCCTCTAGGGTATATGTTGACCCTTCAGTATATCAAAAGCATGTTGACATGATCTGACTCTGGGCAAAAGCTATGAAATGGGCAATGAATTGGTAGCCTTAAGCTTGCTGGGAGTTTAATGGTACTCAAGAAATGTATAGACGTGCTGGGAATTTGGACACCTTGAAAACACTCCAGTGACAATTCTGTCCTTGCACTCCATGTCCTCCAAGAAGGAAACAGTTCCTCGTGCTGATACATTTGAGGTCTGTCATTTTCTTTCCCCTACTTTTTGTTTCTTTTGCACCTGATTAATGTCCATATAGAAGTATTTTATAAGAATGGTGTTTAAACTTGTTGAAAGTAACATTTCTATCTCCATTATACCTATTATTTTCTATTCATCAGACATTATTTCATTTCTTTATTTTCTTCATTAAATCAGCACCGAAGTGATATTGGGTTATTAGCTTCTTAATTAATCTAAAGCATCAAATGTAAGTATCTTCAGTCATTTCAGCAGTCCTGGAGATAGCTTATCATATACCTGTGCCTTTCTGAATACCTGTGGAGCTATAGGACACAGTGTTACAGGGCTCACTGTGGTACTCATGGTCTCATTTTGCTTTCTTGACAACAATGTAGGCAACTATTTTTCTCAGTACTGGGCAGCTACAGCTTTAAATCCCATTAGGTGCCTGCCAGAATCTGTTGATTGCAATAGCAGCTCAGTAATGTGCTAAAAGTAACTTGCTAGCATATTGATAAAGAGCAGAATTTTATGTGGAGGATGTGTCTTCAGCGTTAGTGCTTCAATTCCCTTTGGAAAGGCAGGATGCAGCTCATGGCTGCACTGTGGAAATGACTCAAGAGGAGCTATAACCCAGCCTTGCACCCTGTTGCTGTGAATAGAATATATGGAGGAGTCAGGATGTCTCAGCCTTTGCTGAGGAGTTAGCAGTATAGACAGACTGCAACAGCTTGGTGCTTGGCTTGGGCTGCCCAAAAGTAGGTCAAGTACTTGGGCAGTTTCTCATTTCTAATACTATGTAAAAACTGGTTTGGGAAGGATGGAGTACCCAGCAGCCAAAGCAGTGGCCATGGCTAAGGGTACCCCAAGTTGTGCCATGGCACCAAGCTTCTCTGGACTGCCTACCTGATATCCTCTGTGGGGACCAGAGGTCAGGGGCCTGCTTTACTCTCCCCAGTGTATTTCCAGCTCCACTGCCCTTGCTGGTGCCCACAGACAGTGGCATTCTCTCATCCACTGTACATGTGCACTGGAGCAACACCCCCTGCCTTGGCCAAGGGATTTCCTGACCCGCGTATGGTGCCGCTCCTGCAAAGGGAAAAATTCCCTCCCTCAGGCCTTGATCACACCAGTAAATTCATTACATTTGACTTCAGTGATTAGGCAGGCTTAGAGCTGAATAACTTTACTGTATTCAGCCATCAGAGTGCATCTTGTCTCCTGCCTTATTTATAAGGTGCCACATTCCAGTCTCAGCTGCAGTTTCTTGTTTCTCAGACTGCTTTAAAAAAAAAAAAAAGACAATCTATCCTCTGCAGTTATGCAGCACACATGTATCTAGTTACTCAGAGACTGGGGAAGACAAGCAGCTCATTTAAAAACCCCTCATTCTGAGGTAGCACTTGATGACTTTTAAATCTAAGAAGCGGGATACCTTGCAACAAAAGCATTTGTTTGAACATAAACACATCTATAATTCAGAAAATGTTTTGGTGCTTAGCCCTTTAGAAACAGTCAGCTTATGCTCTTGGATCCCCTATATGAAAGAGATTTGTGAAATCTAACGCAGTGATTCTCTTGACAGACACATACAAGAAGGTGAATATCTGAGCAAGCGAAAGACTTACTTTCTTCAGAAATTCATTTCTATTATGTTGCCCTCATCTACTAGAAACAGAAGCCTCATTTGGGAATGCTATTTCAGAGTTCACCAATACGTTAACAGTTCCATCATTCATACACAAAATACATAAAGCTGTAGCATCTTGACATGCGAGAAATAAGCACTACTTCTTTTAGCAGTATAGTACTATGTACATAATTGCTTCATCTAGAGCCAGCCTCTTTTTTCAGGCAAAGTGTAACACCTGGCTCTTCAATTAGTCCCTGTCTCAGAGTCTGCTTGATGTGTAACTCAGTGAAGTGTGCATGGTGGCAATCCAGTGCTCCATTATGACAAGTGCTGCAGCAATTATCTGAGTACTAAGGCATGAACCATAGTAGCAATTCATTTCTCAGTATTACACTTTATTTTAATGAGAAAAATGTCTTTCTGGTTCCAACTGCCTTAATGACCTTCAGTTATTGCTTTATCCTCAGCCTGTGGCTGAGCAGAGGGAGAAGGCAGTCCTTGTTCCTACATATATTTGAGAACCCAGATCCTGTCTAGGAACTGTAGGAACCTGTTAGGTTTGTAGGTATGGAGAAGCAGCTCAAGAAGCTCTTCAGCCTGATGCAGCAGGCATGAGTGACTTCTACTCGGCTAATTGGGCTCTAATAGTCCCACTCTTCTAGGGCTTTTATGACATTCATACAAAAAAATGAAACAGAGCAAAATCAGTTAAAAAAAATCCAAGCTGGCCTCTGGGAATGGGGACCCTACAGAATAGCTTCCATAAGCACTGCTATTTTCTGGGTAGGGAGTTGAAATACTAGCTATTGAATATCACTGTAATGAGTAATTATGTACCATAACTAGATGTCTCTACTTCTAATAAAGTAGAGACATTTCTTCTCCAAGCTCACTGCTCCCAATGCTTATGTCATCAAGCTTCAGGAGGTATCCCCTTCTCCACTGCACAGGCTCGTGGGGCACACCCTTCTATTTGCACATAAGTGAGACATAAGCCGTAAATTATATGATGACACATCTCTCTGCTCCTTAGCCATGTCAGAGGTTTTCCTTGCAAATGACTGGAAACAATGCCACCACAATAGAAATGATTGGGCTATAGGCCACAAAGTGAATAGCTGTCTTTCTTCTCCTGTCTTCAGCTTCAGCCCTTTTCCCAGTATCAGGATAATTTCTTGATCAGAATGGGAAAACTGTTGGTGTGTCCACTTTAATAGGAGATGGGTGTAGTTGCACATTGTTTTCTCCTGTGGTCTTGCCACTATTTTGAGAGTGTCCATAAGGACAATGTGCAGGAGCAGTATGTTCATGTCAAAGCTAAGAAAAGAGTGAACTTGCTGGCAGCTAGTGGCAGGAAGGAAATGCAACATAATTTTGTTTCAATTTGCTTTTAAATAGTCTTCAATGTTTTTTGCTTTTCCTATCTTTTTTTTTTTTTCTCTGTCCTTTTCAGACTTTCCTTACTGAAGTCTTTATTCTTTGATCACCTCTTCTTTCCTTAGCTCATGCTACCTTCATTTTTGACTGGAAAGGTCAAAATCCTGCTCATGTGCTTGCCTCTGTAACACTTCTGCTTGACCATGCAGATTGTTGGATCTCCTCTGCCCATGCCCAGGCATGTTGAAATTCTGCTGTACTGGGAATGAGCTGGATGCGCAGTACTAAAGGCTCCTCTGAGGGCAGTTGTAATGTCTCAGAATGAAGCAGATGGGAAGCATAATAGACTTGGGTATTTCACACCTGAAGAGCTGATTTTGACCTTTTCAGACCTAGTTTTAATATCGGTAGGAAGAAAATTGTCCAATCCTTCCCTTTCTGTTTTTCCTGTGAAATAATCTTTGCCTAGGAAAATGTGATAGTGCTACTCCATTACATGCTTGTGAGAAGCAGCAGCTGCTTCTAACGGGTGAGCAAATGTGCTGATCTCTCATGTGAAATGGCTGGCCCTGCTACTGTATGGTTTTCTGCTCAACATATATCTCAGAAAAATCACAGGAAGATGGCAGAGGCTTATCGGGTTTTTTGTTCCATTTACATGTCACTGCCGAGTGATTCTCCTCCGTCTGCCTCCTTTGATCACACAACAGCTTTGGGAGAAAAGAAAATAAGTGGCTGAGCCTTCAAAGCACTAAGCAGATCTTGGGAGCTTTGTCTCTTTAGCTTATTGCTGCACCTCACAGATCTGGGGAAAGGCAAAGGGAGGGGGAGATGCCTTATGTGCAGAGAGACCCATCTATCACTTTACTGGCAGAAGCAGCAACTCTTTGGAGGCTACCTATTCCAGACACCCCACCATGTGCCAAGTGGAGTGTAAAATACATACAGACATCAGAAAGCTGTAGGAGATACCTTCCTTTCTTAAGGGCTCTTCCATGCTCTTTTTGTTTCTCTTCCCGGTGCCAGGGCAGCCTCAGGATGGGGTTTTCTGCCTGTTTCCTCTCAGAGCAGCTCAGTCTGCCCTTTGTAATGGGTGCCATCTAGGTGCCCTCACACCATGGGCTGCGTATGCTTTATGTGCTGTAATTCTATTGCAAAAATTAAGGGTTGAAATCCTTTTCTAAATGGACTTAGGAGCTGCCAGCCTTGGCTGCTGGCCTGTCAGAGTGCAATGCATCAGGAAGGGGAACATGGAACACAACCGCCAGTGTTTCCCTGTAGAAATCTCTGCAAGGTGAAACGTGCTTTTACAGTGGGAAACGAAGGTTATTTTTCTTCTGCTGTTATTATTTTGTACTGTAAACCCTATGCCAGTCCTTTTGCATGCAGCCAGCTTTTGGGAAGCAGGAGGCTTTTGAAAGATGTAGGAAAATGTAGCCAATGATATAGTTGAGGACTCGTGTTCTGCATCTCCCACACAAACCCTCTGGCAGTCCAAAACTGGTTTCAGTGTCCTCTCTGAGTCAGTGAGCTGAACACTTTGCTACAAACTAAAGGCCTGCCTTTGTGCCACTGTTACTGCTACTTTACTTCTTCAGGGCTTTTAGAACAGCTACAGCTTTGCAGACCTGCACTGATAAAACCAAGATGTGCTGTCGGAAACATGATTCTTCTGTGGACACCAACACTTATCAAGCTGCAAGTGCGTGAAAATGAAAATGCAACGTGTGTAAAGATTGA
This sequence comes from Coracopsis vasa, assembly GCA_026283785.1. NCBI lineage: Eukaryota > Metazoa > Chordata > Aves > Psittaciformes > Psittacidae > Coracopsis > Coracopsis vasa. Next base: position 28,437 of record JANHGB010030144.1, read on the forward strand.
ACCTCGTTTATGAGACTGGCACTGCTAGTTCAGTGGGGATTTATTCTGAGTAAGAATTGATCTATTTTATTGCAAAACATTAAGGTTATGCAACAAATTCTAACTTTGTTTAATGATGTGCTTCTATCTTATGTTAGTTTGCAAGTCTAACTGTGCACATGGCTGTGTCACAGAACAGGGAAAGCACTTGCTGTGTGTTGTAACTCATCAGCATATCTCTCCGGAGGTACTGTGGTCAAAGGGGTAGAGCAGAAGGCAGCAAATCAAGGGGTTGATGTTTTATTCCTTCCATTGTCATTGAGCCACTTTGGGTAAGTTATTTAACCTTCCCATGCCTCAGTTTTCTTATCTGTATAATGGGGATAGTACCACCTCCCCATACATACATAGGTAATGTGCATTGTATTGTGAGGCCAAAAACTGCTGTATAGTAACTATGAGTTTTTTTGTTGTGCCTGTAATGTTACTCTATAACATCCTACTTCCTTTGGAACCATTTTTTGAAGGATGTTGGAAGTAGCCCTGTCCTAGGCTTTTTAGCTAGGTGACATAAGTTGAGATAACAGAGTGCAGGAGGACACAAGTCTCTAACAGCTAGTTTGTACTTTTTGTCTTTGATTTTCATGTTTGAGATACCTTGTATTAAAAATTTTAACTTGGGTGACACTTCCAGTCAATGAAAGCATTCTGGTGGTGGCCCTTCCTCCAGAGAACAGTATTTTGTTGAATTTTAGAGTTGTATTCCATCACATTGAGTTCATTGAGCACAGACTTTCATTTGGTAGAGCCAGTCTCAGAAATACTGCTTTCTGTTGACTCTATCCTACCACTGAGGTATCACAGTATCTTTTCCAACAGGCCAGAAATCACCACTTGAGTTTGTTGATGCGAAAGGTTCCTGGGGAACAAATCCAAGCAGCTGAGAGAACAGACTCTCTGGCCTCCACGCTAGATAATTGGCAAATGAGAGATGAAAAGTGACAAAGAACAAGGACGACAGTTAGCCAAGAGTTGAGGAACTGGAGGTGTCTCCTGCAAAAAGGAACAAGGCTAAGAAGGAGTCATTGTCATGTGGGATGGTAATGAACAGGCTCATGATAGAAAGGCTGAGTTTCCATCAGGCTATATAGTGATATATAGATATTCACTTGCTGCTCCCTGGAGATGATGGAGGAAGAACAAATGACACATCCTGATCTCCTCTGCACTGAATTTATTCCAGGTGAACCAACATGTGACAGAGGTCAGAATCTGGACCACTCCATAATGTGTTTAGTCCCCTGAATAGAGCAGTAAATCCAAACAACAAATGCACATATTCAGCCAACATTTCATGGGCATCCAGAGTTCCAGTATTTGTACATATCTTATTATCTGAACTCACATCTGTTCCAGGAATTGTAATAACATCACAAAGGGCTCTTTTATGCTGCCTGACCCCATGCATAATGTCCCAGAGCTGTGCATCATGAAGCTGCCAGCTGGGAAAAGGAATCAGAGGCATGCAGCAGCACCCATGAAGTGAAACTATATGTTTAACAGAGAATCAGGGTCCAGGTAATCAGCAGTGAAGGGGAAT
>JANHGB010030146.1:21852-36542 GCA_026283785.1 Coracopsis vasa
GGATGCCTTCCATGCAAACAATGATTGGTATTATCAACACTTATCACTTGCAGATTAACTGGTTTACTTCCCTGAATGGGAAATATCAAAGAAAGTGATTTAATATACAGCAACTGCAGTAAACAAAACATAAAAGGAAAATCTATCCTCACTAAGGTTTCTTTGCTGATCAGTAAGCAGGAATAGTGTTGAATGTTTTGGTTTATTTTATATTATTTTATTTTATTTTATTTTATTTTATTTTATTTTATATATTTATTTATTTCCAACCCTAACTATTCTATGATTCTATGTTGAACAGAGCCTTGGATGACATGGTTTAGTGTGAGGGGTCCCTGCTCATGGTAGGAGGGTTGGAACTAGATGATCTTATGGTCCTTTCCAACCCAAACTATTCTATTCTATGATTCTATTTTATTTTGCTTTATTTATTTTATTTTATTTTTATTTTTTTATTTTATTTTATTTAAATCTCATGGTTATGAATCAACAATTATTTTAAAGTATTTTATTTAGGAAAGAAGACCAATAAATTGAGACACATCTTTACCAAAGGAGGACGCTGATCATACCATTACCAGGTGCTGTGGTGGGCCAGTTACACAGTCAGATATGGACATAGACTAACATCCATCCATAGAGTATCCTCAGGTGATACTCGGCTTATCACATCAGCTATGGTAGTGCGAAATATTCACCAGTAAATGGCACCACAAGCGAAAAAACCCCAATTGATCTGGTTTCCTTATCAAACAAACAAGCAAGCTTCATAAATTCCTGATTTATGGTATGTTCAGAAAAAAATTGTTCTAAGTTTGTTACTATAAAAGCAATGTTATGAGCAGAAACCATACATTCAGTCATTGTAGCTGTATCACCAAACATTTCTCCAACAGCTGCCTTATTGGTGCCTTATCAAATTATTCTCTCTTCTTTAAGGTTTGAAGATACATTGTGTTGAGACAACATTGAACTGAGCTGTTCACCCAACCGGGAATGGAAGTCCAACTGAAATAGCAAATACAGTGCATTCATCTCAGCATCCTTCTAACATTTCTAGGGAGAGACCTCTGTCCTTTTTGGTTGGGTATTAGAACTTGAAAAGGAGATGTTTGGTAACTTCTCAGTGCCACCAGGGAGATGCCCATGTGGCCACAGGAGTAGGTAAGTCAACTTCATTTTAAGCCTTCCTGTTCTGTTCTACTTGGCTGCCTCTCCAGCAAACAGCACACATTCCTGCCACTCAGAGAGCACAGAAGCTATTTCAGGAAGCATGGCTTTGTGAATTGGGACAAGACTTTGGCTTCACTTTCCTAGACAGCTGTGCTGCAGACCAAATTTCTTTCCCCTAAAAAGGGCATTTGGCCTTCCTTCTTTCTTTTAAATCTGGCAAAAAGAGGATTTCTCTCCCTTTATACACATCAAGATTTAAACTCGAGCCCTCCACCTCTACGCATACATATGTCTTGCTTCTTTTTAACCTGGTGATGAATGTAAATCAAGTTTGGCACAGGGATGGAGGCTTCAAAGATATTGTCTTACAAGATTCATGGAAATAAGAAGCCAGGTAGAGGGAAAAGTTCTTATTAACTCCTGCATTGTAGGAAAAGGTAAATTGTGAGCTCAACTCTTACTATATATTAAAGAGTCCACACAAGAGCTAGCCTTGAAGTCAGAAATCTATAGAAAGCCAAGCTCAAATGAAAAATGGAGCAACAGAAATACTAAAAGGAAATACTGTTGCCATGTTTATGTGCCCTATCTTGCTGACAGACCTACACCTAGCTTCAGCAAGCTTTTCATTCATCCAAATGGCCAATATGTGAAGATTGTCCAGTGCAGAAACACCCTTCCAAGACTACCTTTCTCAGCCAAGATGAGTTAAATCAGAGACAATATGTTTCTCAGGATGGGGTTTCATGTGAAATTCCTCTTACTGCAGCCAAAAATTAGCATAAAAAGAGCAAACAAAAAAGCCCTTAACCACAGAGAGTCATGGTAATAACACACAGTCACATCTAATACTCATAAAGCATTTTAAACCATGGATAATGTTATTCCCCCTTTTTTGTAGCAGAGAAACTGAGGCACAATTTCTGTGGCACAGAAGAGAAACTGAGGCACCAGCCTTTACCAAGTTCACAGGAGGATTTCTGTAGGACACCCAGGAACTGAACATGGGCAGTTCATCCCACTTACAGACAGCAAAGCTACTCATTGATTAAACTCTTCACTGCCATTAATATTAGCCAGATGCAATGTGGCAGCTTTCAGAATCACAAGCCTAGGACCTGCCTGCAGCTCCCCTGTGCCGCAATCTCTGCAACTCTTTGAGGAGGAATGCTGTCTGATGTGTTATTCTGCAAGGGCTTACTCACATTGCTGCTACCAGAAAGTGAGGGATAGCAGGTATCCCAGCAAGATAATATTTTGACTCCATTATTCCAGCAATTGTAACCCTTAACGGGCAGTTTGCTTCATTTTTGCCACTATAAATCACCTGGAGCACATAATAGCACCCATTTGCTTGAGCTCCAAGGTTCCAGCAGAAGAAAGTAAAGAGGAAGAATACAAGGAAAAAGGTGTGATTGACTTTTCATTTTTACAACAGCTCAGCTGGGTATACACAAAGTCATTGGATTTCATCTTGTCCCCATACTGCTCACAATCCAGTTCGGAAAAAGACCTTTCTCCACTCCCAGGAAGGCCATAGAGAGTTGTTGCCCTGTTCCCTTGTAAGGATGAAGCCAAGAGTGTTGAGGGGGAACATGCTCTGCTTAAAGCTGTTTCCATGCTGCAGAAATATAGAAGTGAATGGAAAACCATGGGTAATGTTTCTATTTTTCCCACCAGAGAAATGGAGTAAAATTTATTCCTTTCCTCCAATGAGGTCTTCCTGACATTGTTCATATTTGGGCAGCCCGAGGTATGCCAAGGCAACACAGGCAGACTGCAAGCAGCAGATAAGGAAAGGTCCTTACGGGCCTTACATCCCATAAATGAAATGAAATATCCTTAAGGGATATTGTGCTAAATAAGGTGGCTTTGTGTCTGCCTTCACCATGGCTCTTCATATCTTCAAGGGGAGATGCAGGGAGCCAGGAAAACAGGGAGGAGAAAGGAAGGAGGGTCCTGGGAGAGGAGCTGGTGTTTGGGAATATCTTGTATTCGTGGAGGCTACTGCAACACAGACCTGGGGGCAGAGCCTGTGCCTCCCTGGAGTCAGCACAACCAGACTGGGCATCAAGCCTAAATGATTCAGGTTTAAACGATGCAGAGGTCAGAAGCAGTGAAGAATTAAAGGAACATTGGAAGACCAGCAAAAATACTGATTTTTCCCTTTTAGCTTATAATAAAAATAATGACGGAGGTGAAACCTCAAAGAGAGCAGCTCTAATCTGTCCTCCTCAAGGCATTTACAGAAAATGATGTTCTACTCAAATAAGCAAAATTGAGGCATAGGCATGGAATGGCAGCTGACCAACCTGACCCAGCCAGTGAGAGCAGGATCCAAGTATCCTGATTCCCATATGTGATGCTTGGGCCACTAAGGTAGCCTATCCTGCTATTCACATGAATGTAGGGGTCTTTGCAGCCCCTTTGCACACCTCATTATTCTACTAGTGACAGGGGTAGTGTTTAACGCACAACATTTGATGCTTCACTACAGAGCCAGCAAGATCCCCATGTCCTAATCATTACCCTGCCAGCAATTATGATCTCTAAAGGGACCTCTTAGGGTAGATATTTAGGGACTGTTTCCTTCCTGAAGCATTCTTCTTGCTTATTAATTGAGGATGGCTGAAGAAGAGAGGTAGCTCTGAGGATTTGTAAGCATTAATTTTTCATCTAGTTATTAATGAGCTTGCAGCAGGTGTTGGATGCTTTCTCTTTTAGTGGTATCAGAGAATGGCAAAGGATATAAAAACAACTTATCTTCATTTAAACCATTGCCTGACATGTCTAGTTAGAAGAGAAGGGGTTGAACATAACTCTGTAGTATATTTGTAATGCTGTTTGCTTCTAACTCTGTAATTGTGAAGTCTTTATCTCATGATAGTCGTGTCTGACTATTCCTTTCCCTCTTATCTCTGCCTTGTCTTTCTTTTTATCCTTCTTCACAGGGCAAATGGGAAAAGCTGCTTTGTGTGAAGTTATTCCCCAAACCCTCAAAATAGGAAACATTAGTTGTATCTGTGGGAAATCTTGGGGAATCTCATGATCCCTGACACCAGTATAAAAACTGTTACCTGTAAGAAGTGACTTGCTGAAATATGGGGAGAGACTGAAGATCTGCCAAAAGAGATGGACCACTGGAACACACCAATTGCCACAGTAATCCTTTACTGAGAGGCATCCAACTTCATACCTTCCCAACCTGATTTGAAAGGGCCAACAATTCCCCCAGCCTAAATGCAGCCACAATATGTATTTAGCAGATAGGTTTATATATATTGGTTATGTCTCATTTCTTTAGGAACTGTTTTCTGCTTTAGAAAAGCCTTCACTCAACTCATTGCAGAGCAGAAGCTGTGTGCAGTTTGAGCGGCCAAGGCAGCCACCCAAGAGAATTGTGAGTAGATGAATCGGGCTCTAAACTCATCAATAAATGTTTAAAATGAAATAAAATAAAATAATAAACCAGGATACAACAGAACAAAATAAAATAAAACAAAAAAATGAAACTAAAATAAAATAAATAATACAAAAAAGCAGGGTATGGTTGCTCCATAGCAGGAAGATTAAGTCAGTTTGAGTAACTTAACTTGCAATGTATAACCCTACTTATTCCAGTCATATGCCCCAAGCTTTGACATCAGTTTTGCCTGCCAATGGCTTTTTGGTGATCAAGAGCTGAGCTCAGAGCAGTTGTTTTAAGTTGGTTTTACCACAAGATTAGATCCCATGCTTACAGTTGAAACCAGAGTTGAAACTGTTGTTCTTTTCACCCTGATCTGTACTCTTCTTGGGGATTTTCTGAACATGCACATAGGTTTTAACCCTGTGTGACACACAGGACTGATGTTTGCAGGAAGGCTTTAACAAGTCTCATGCGCCTTGAACTCCTCAGCCTCTACACGGTGTTTCCTTCTTTTAGGCTGTTCCTTGGCAATTTGTGTCTCCAGTAGAAAGGAGACACTGAATTAAACCTGCCACAATACTCACTACAGCATGTTTCTGACAGCAGCATGACTCCTTTTCCCTTTGCCTGACACTAAAAAACCTGCTAAGTATGCAAATAGCAACCTCCCTATTCATTTTGCCTTCGTTGCCTCCCTGTACTCACTGGATCCAAACAGATGTGCTTCAGGGATACCTGACAGGTATCAGATCCGGGCTTTGCATCAGATGAAGCCCTGAATTAGGTCAGCAAGGATCAGGGATGCAGAGCTTCCCTATCTCTGGCAAATCCTTTCGAAATCTTGCTTTCTGTCCATAAACTTTGTATATATTTAGTATCTACTTAAAACGTTAGTTCTCTTAGAGCAGGGTGGAGACTGATGCCTTTAGTTAAAGGCAGCCAGAGCAGCTAGCATGTATATGCCGTGTTAAGACTACCACCAAGAGGCCAGTAAGGAGATGGCTGAGATTTAATTGCATTTCACCAAGAATAGAGAGGTCCCCCTTAGCAGGAAAGGAGAAGGCTGGGAAAGCAAAATTGGGAAGTAGATTCTTAATAACCATCTGAGCTCCTCTCTGGCATTGTTTAGTGGCAGCAGGATCGAAGAATGGGAAGGAGACAGGGAGATGCGTGCTATATAAATAGTAATGTAGCAAGCACTGAGAAATGCTTCAGTATGCAACCTACATGCCAGTGCTTGGCTGCTGCTGCAGCAACACAAGTAATACCGTCTGGACATCTCCAAGAAGCTCAGGTATCCTGTCATGTCAGCAGTAGGCAATATTCCCTTGCAATGTAATCAGCTCAGACCCTGCATTGCATCATTGTACAGGGCAGAGGCAGCCACATCTGTATGAAGAAATAAACCCCTTCTTAACCGCAGTATTTTCTTTCAGGCAGTGCTCTGTAGTAAACACCTTTGCTTTGTTCCACGATAAAATCAGATCAGAACTGAAAAGAAAACTAACATTTTGCAACTTAAAGCCAAGAAGTCACCAAAACTGAGTATTTCTTAGCCACTTACTAACTTAACATGGGAGTGCTTAGTATGATCACCTGCAAAGCAGGATTAGATTGCTCAGTATATAGTGAAGGAAGACTCCAAAGATGCACCTATACTAGAAATAAACAGTGGCAGAGACACCATTAAACACTTAAACTTAATTATCTGTTCTGCTAAGCCACTACAACAGTCGTGGGAATGATGCAGTCTGGACTAGCTAACTCTTGCACTATTCCTATACAAAGTCGAAGCACTGGCACAAAAGACAGGGGCTGTTCCCAGCAGGCTGTTTGGATGCATTGATCCTGTTTTGGGCAGTAAGACAGTTCAGTGATGAGGATGAAAGCCACCTCCTGACTGGTGAGCTCAGTGGAAAGAAGGGTACTGGGTACGTGTGATCTCTGAGTGCTGATGTAGCCTGGAGCATCTACAAGGGGTTGAAGAGGAAGAGGTATCTCACAGTGAAAATCTCAGTGGAATGTCTTCTTGCCTGCTGGCTTGGCACTATTGGCCCCATGTGATGAAACTCTCTGAGAAATTTACATAGAAGAATGGTTAAATGGTCCATAAAGTGCAGGCTGCTGGAGTAGATAACCTTGCCAGAAGCCTTTCAACCCTCTTTCTTTTCTCTGACTGCTTGTAATATAAGACTTTGTGAAAGTATAAGTTCATCAAAAATAAAGAACAGTCTCCAAATGAGCCTTTTTTTGACAATACTTCCTCTGCTCAACAGAGTAGAAATTTTCCAGCTAAATAGGAGAGAACAGTGCAAAAGGATCCTTGAGAAGGATGATGGTTTCAAATGTGGAGAATATACATAATCGTTGTTACAATTAAATACAATAATTGGGAAACAGATTGAGGAAACAAAGGATTTACTATTCATTAGGGACTGTAGTGAAGGGACAAGGGGTAAGAGGCTAAAACTGAAACAGGGGAAGTTTAGATTGGATATATGGAAGAAGTTCTTTATTGTAAGGGTGGTGAGGCACTGGAATGGGTTGCCCAGGGAAGTTGTGAATGCTCCATCCCTGGCAGTGTTCAAGCCCAGGTTGGACAGAGCCTTGGGTGACACGGTTTAGTGTGAGGTGTCCCTGCCCATGGCAGGTGGGTTGGAACTAGATGATCTTAAGGTCCTTTCCAACTCAAACCATTCTACGACTGTATGTAGCCACATTGTGCAGAGATTAAAACATCTCCAGTCTTCTAATTTGATGAGTTGGAAGTATCTCCTCAAACAAAATGTTTGAGCTTCAAACAAAAGGGTTGAGATGGAGTTAGATTGCACCAAGGTATTTACCTTGCAGCTGTTCCCACTCTATAGATATCAGGTGACAAGGTGGGTGCTCCAAGTGTAGTGACAAAATGAGGACATGCTGCTGAACTGTGTCCTACCTCTTCTGCCCTACCCTGCCCTTTTGCTTATGACGTGGTTGCATCCAGTGTTACTAATCAATGCTTTAAGAGGTAATGATGCTAAACCACTCCTAAAGATTTTGCTGAAGAAATTATAAACAAACCTTCTGTAAATAAAAGACTCAAACCACATGCATATATTTCACAACCTTCATCAGCACAGGTTCATGCAACAGCCAAAGATGAGACAAGAGCCTACCTTGATGCCAATGTTAACGCAGTCCGCATCCAGGATGTTGAGGATTCTTGAGGTGAGCCCATCACCTTTGTCTCTGGCCAGCCAGCACTTACAGACAAAGTTATACATGATGCCTTTGGTGGGCACAACAATGTTGAGCTCTTCCACCAGCCAGCAGCTCTCTGGGGTAGCGCCGTCGTGCCCCACCTGAGAGAGTCAGTGAGAAAACATCTGCTTGTTAAAGGGGATTTCTTGAGAGGAAAGACCTCAACTGGGTGTTTCAACCAGAGATGAAGGACTAAGAGTGTTGACTACATATACCATCATAATAGCAACTTCCAGAGTGGAATGGAGGAAGCTGTGAAATAGTGCGTGCCATTGGTGCCCCACAGGCAAGACATCAGTGGACATGGCAGCTGATGTGGGCAAGGAAGCCCAGGTGAATGGCTGTTCAGCATGAGGGAAGGCAGGACACTGCCAGTCCCATAATTTAGGAAGGTCAACTGGACTGACCTACATGGAAACATTTCCAGTCTAATACTGCTCTGCTTCTTCTTCACTGACCTCTATCTGCTAATTTGCTGATCTCTGAAGACCCATTTCTCCATCTTTCTAACCTCTTCCACTGCTGTTGCAACACTTAGAAGTGACTATCCAAAGCTTCATAGTCAAGATGAAAGACACAGCTAGGCAAACACCCACATGTGTTATTCAAACACTTCTTTCCTCTAAGGAAGTCTAAGTCAACTATATGTATCAGGTTGTTTCTCTGCTTCCCATCTACTTTAACTGCAAAAGCTCCATGTTTGTGTAGGAGCCAACAGATGGAGCTTACATCTGTAGCTGGTTGATCTTCTACTACCAAGGACCACCTCCTCCAAGCTAAAGAATGGTCCATCCTGGAGAGCAAGAAGTCATACAAGAGTGGCAGGAAGCCTTCATGGAAGAACAAGGGGCTCCTGACAAAACTTCCATGGAAAAAGGAAGAATACGAGAGGTGGCAGCAGGGTCAGTGAACCTGGAGAAATATAGAGAGACTGCTCGAGTGTGCAGGGGTGAGGTTAGGAAAGTCCAAGCCCACCTTTGAAGCTGATTCTGGCAGGGGCCATAATGAGCACCAAGTAGTGTTTCTACAGATATATCATCAGCGAAAGGAGGATGGTGGTCCAAATTCTCCAAGGAACTGCATGTGTCCCTCTTAAAAAATGTGAGGAATTCATTTTGGGGCAGACTTATAAGCATAATTCTGTATCCCAGTTGATGTATGAAACTCTGTCAGCCAGTCATTCCAGTGAGCTATCTGTACATAAAAGGTAGAATAAAAGAGATACCTGCACTTCATTATTTTCAGAGCAGGTGTTGTTAGTATCATTTCTAGGAAAATGAGGTCCTTAGCTCTTGCTGGTTTTGTTTTGAAATTATTAGGATATTTAGGGTTGCTTGCAAAATAATTCTTAATAACAGATCCATCTAGGGTAATGTATCCATGGTGTCTCTCTTTTCCTCAAAAAACAAATGATCTTTTTTCTCTGACTGTCTCAGCTATCACTGCTGTTAGGAGTATTATTACTCTACTAATGTCTGTGCAGCTGCAGAAAATTAGAATTAACCACTAGGGAAATACAGGTCTACAATGGATGCATTAATTCTCACATTCTTGGGGTTTGAGGTGAATGGGAGTAAAACACTTGCCCACTGCCTCTCTGCCAGCTTAGCTGCCTTTCTCCAAAACCACATCCCTTCTGAGAGTCTGCACACAGCCTCTTGAGACCTGTTGCAGGATGACACAGACAAGGTGATAGGAAAAGTTGAGGGCAATGGCTCTACAGTGAAGCAGGGACAAAGCAGCTGGTGGGAAAATCCCAATGAGCCTATTAAAATCTGCTGCTTTTTTGGGTTCATTACAGCCCCCTCCTAAAGCATCATTCCAAGATATTGCTAGGTACCAGATTTTCACAGCAACCTTTAACTCCTTTGATATCAATGACTGGATAGATGAAAGCATTCTGCACATCCAGCTGCCCTGAAAAACCTGCACACGAGCAGATTTCCAAGGGCCTCAAGAACAGTGTTGTAAAGTCTGGTATAAATTCATCCAGTGTTGAGTCTTCCTTATGACTGGACTTTGAGAGCAGAGCACTGGGATTTGTTTTTCAATTCCAAGTAATTCTGTAGATACAACACACGAATACAGTGAGTGATCCAAAGCCATGGCCACACCAGCAGTGTAGCCTGGACATGTGTACCAATATCACAAGTTGTTTGAGGCTGAGATGTTTGAGCTAAAGGCAGAATGACAGAATTTCAAAGGCTGTTTGAAAACCTTTGTAACTCATTCCTACTGTCCTTGAAGGCTGTTGGGTATCTCTCATCACCAAGATTAAGATGCACAATCCACACCTAGCAGCTCACAGTCACAAAGAAACTAAGTGCAACAACAGGGGGAAATGGGAGACAATCTGAGTGATCTCTAACCTGAGATAGAAGGAAAAGATAAAAGAAAAAAGATAAAATCAAAAAGAATCCTGCTTAAAAATAAAAAAAATAAAAAACATCCTGCTTAATGTGCAAGATGCAGAGAATACTAGAGTGACCTCAGGGTCTTTCAGGATCAGGCCCTTAGCCAGTGAAGGACTGGACTTGAAACACTTGTATGTCCTTGGCTTTACTCTGTGCTTGTGATTGAGAAACGCTCTGATCCAAAAGTCCAGAAGTAGTTTAGAAATGGAGAACAGTGAAAGACTTTTCCCAACATATCTGTGTCTTTGCAGCAACAGCAGTCTATGAACAGAGATACTTTTATTCATTACGAGAAGAAATATTAAAACTTGTCTTAAAAACACAATATAAAATGTCTACTGAATAATATGTATTATTTATTTTCATGTCAGTGTGTCTGTTAAAGTACTCCAGTAGTAAATATTATATCTTTAGGCTTACACAACAGGTATAAATGAGACCCTTTCAAATTACTTCATGTTCCACTGTTTCTGCTTTCACCAAAGTCTATTTGCAGCAGGAAAATAATACCAAAGAATAAGTGGCATCATGCTGCAAATCTTACGATCCTACTAAATCCTGCAGTCTGCTGCCTGGGTTATACAGAGGGCTTCTGAAAATTTAATCCCCATGTTCTGTTATTTTCACATGGTAACTTGTATTCAGAACTTCTTGCCTTCTTCCAGAAGCAGCCAAATGCCAAATCTGAGAACAAACTGTTCCTCACTTTTCCCAAGTAGATAACTACCAGTTTTCTGCAATGTCCCTGAACACTGCAATTTTGTACAAGAAGAATATGGACTGATTCCATGGCAACCACAGGAGACTGGCACATCGATGTCATGGCTGGGACACAGATCAACAACAAGGGACCTTCCAAGCACAGGGCACTACATGAAGGAAAGCAGAAGGCCAGGAGCAGATGGCTGCTCCAGCTACAACAGCGGGGGGAGGTTACAAACTTAAAGGGAAAATGAGCAAAAGGGAGGCAGCAGACTGATGAGATCACTGAGGATAGGACTGAAAGACTGCAGAAGACCATCAGCAGCTTGAAAGCTACATGTTTTTTCTTTTTCTAACTGTGCATTTCATTTGCAACCTTTTATCTTCTTTCCCATTTGTAATCCTTTGGTTTTGCCTATTTTCAAGTGTCTGCTCTTTCTCTTATTCTCTGCCCTTCCCCGCCCTACTCACAAGCTCTTTTCCTGCGTCCCTTTCTATTCCTTTCTTCAGCCTGTTCTTTTTGTCTCTCTGACATTGAGCGGTTATACTGGCTTTTTCCTCCCTCTCTGTCCCAGACCATGGTTTTTTCCATGTGCACACAGAAGGATTTGTGCACTTGCTTCACTTTCAAAGTTTCACCTAGAGATGAACCAGATAGAAAATGCCACTGGTACTCATAATAACCAGATGCTTGGAGTGCATTAAGGAAATGGCTTGATGATAAACTTAAAGTATGGAAACCTCTCAAGGAGACTTCTCAGAATCCAGTGCTTGAATGAAAGCTAATAGGGGTGCTTCAGTCTATCAGCTGATATAACAGGACGTACAACTCCAAAGATTTTTTAATTACTTAGGATTTCTCTATATTTTTTCATTTATCTCCCTCTGAATACACAAGCACAAGCATCAGCATGTAGGTTTACTGCAACACAAAGCATGGGGCAAAAATAAAATTAAATAGGCTCTTGAAATTCTCAGATGCTGTGGGTTTCAGCAGGCAAGGGGCTGGAGCAGGCTTTCAAAGAGATGGAACTGCCATATGAAACAAGAATGTTGTGTGCAAATGCTCTGGAAGATTCATGTGAAGTTTAAGCTCAGTGATGAAAAGTCTATGCAAATTCTGTCTCCCTGAGCCATAGCATTAAAAATGGCTCCTGTACCGAAATCTATTTGAGTACGTTACTTACGAGCAATGATTAATTTTCTTCTCTGAGCCTGGGTCCTCCAAGCTGTGAAAACAATTTTAATGTTTAGCTAGAAAATTATATAAGATGTGTTTCTCACTGCAGGCACAATTTATGAAACCCAACTAGAAGGAGAGTAAAAATCAACTAGGAAAAAGACTGATGGAGGACTGCATCTTTGGAACCTTCACTGCATCTGTCAATAACAGTGCTTGACTAAATACAGTGCCAGAGCTGGGACAAAACTGGGACATATAACAACTTCCTTATAATTCAAGATTATGTTCTGCCTCTCAAGGATCTTGGGTTTTGTGAGATATGAAGCGTACTTATTTTCAAGTTCAGACACATCTGAAATCTCATTAGCACATCCCTGTTTACAGTCCTTTTTGACCCAAGTGCCTTCCCTTCACTGCTAAGAATAACAGCAACATGTGCTTTCTTTGGCCATATGTATGCCTGCAGTACTCATGTTGCCTTCACAAAGTACCTCCACTTTTTTGATCTCCCCAACATCTAGGCCCCAAACAGAGAATTTCTCTACGGAGCCATCTGCAAACTCGTCTTTTCCTTCTGGGAGATCCAGCCACAGCCTCTCAGTCTGCACTTTCTGAGGACCCATGATGATGATGTACACTCTGCTGTCGGTGCTGGAGTCGTACACAGTGCCCGTCGTGACAGTGATGTGGTATGGGATCACTGCAACAAACAGAGGTTTAGTCATCAGAACCCCCCCACACATATGCATTTACATGAGACTTCAGAAAATCAGGGACTCGTACCATCAGGGGGAGCAATCAAGCATACTAAATAGGTTCACATCCCATTGAGCTCTTTTGTAGAAGGGATAACACCATGCAGCACTGGGCTATAACTGTGTACAGGAGACTACTTTACCATACACACTTGGGACTGAATTCTGCAAGGGTTAATTTCCCCAGACAGCCCTACTGGCTGCAAGGAGGTTGTAAGTCCAGATTTCTCACTAATAGTTGACAGAACAACAAATGGCTTGAATCTTTATTTACACCAAGAGACCTTCCTGAAGATGAGGCTGAGAAACTAAATCTTAAACTGGCTGTTGGACCAAAGTGATCTTAGATTCACTATTCAATAAAGGCAAATAAATCTATGCTGACTCCAAGGTAAACCATAACTGAGTGAGTGTCCCAGTACAACTGAAAATGTTCTCTTTTGTGCTTCATTCAAGGATTGCCACGATCTATGGGGCAGCATCCCTTTGCAAATCCAGGCAAATTACGAACAATCCTTGTATTAACAGTAGGACACTCAATAATTTTATACATTGAGTAATAATATTGGTCAGGGTAAAAATCTTCAGGCCAAGGCTTGGGACTTAGCAGGTTCTTCTGTAGTATTCAGACATTTCAGTTCAGCTGCTGAAAGGGAGGAAGTGCCAGACTGCTTTTCAAATGCTTTCCAAAGGCTCATTTGGGTAAGCCAAGCAGGCGGTGCAGAATTAGATGTTAAATACTCCGAACATTTGTGCAGGGCTGTCCAAACTGTTCTGACAAGACTCAGAGCTCTGAAACTTGCCTTGTCACAGACTCAAAATTCAGCTTGGCTTCATCATCACTTTTTTGATTTAAAAAGGCTCAGTTGGCTTTCAGATCACCTGGGATTGGTATCTAGTTTTGCTTTATGGTGACTAACAACACTCTCAGGGTGGGAGTTGTACTAGAAACTCACGTCAAGCTCAGAATATGTGTGCAATACCAGAGAAGGCATGAATTCATGCTGACCAAATCTGTTCTTACCTCTGGGCAGAGCAGAACCCAGAGAGATTAATTCAGCCCCAGTCTGAGGATTTTGTGTACCAACACAAAATAAACTGATAATTAGGCAAGACTTATTCTCCCCATTATAGTATCATTTACATTTCAGTGTGCGCATCAGCATAATGATATGCAATGTATTCTTCACAAAGTAGTCATTGGAACTGACAGCATTAGGAGGAGAAAGAGCTTAGCTTTAGGCAAGACAAATTTTGTAAGAATATATCAAAGGATCATGTTTAGATCAGCCTCAGACCTCTTTTTTAAATAAAGTATATTTTGAAGAGGGACAGAACTTCATTTTTATACAGTTTTTACCCTGTTCTTCTGTAGCAGAATAAGTTCACAGAACTACCAGTATTTCCAACTGATGTTGCATCCTCAAGCTAAAGTACTTGAAATATTGGTAGAAAAAATGAGAAGTATGAGAAATTATCATTTCTTGCTTTAAATAATGGATACAGAGATAGTAAGTTCAGGAAACACTGTTTCAGGAAACAGCAGGAAACACTGACTGCTGTTCTTTCCTCTAAAAACTGGAAGAGTAATCTTTTAATTTATCTCCCCTCTCCACTGTCTCTGTTTTTGTCTGGGACTCATAGTTCTACTTCTTGAAACACAGGAGAAGGTAGAACCTGAGGCATGTGGCCACAGCGGGACACTACAGGTCCTACAGCCCATCTTCCTCTGCCTTGTTTCCTTGAGAACCTGTGCAGGGTTCACGCTGTTTGAGGACACACATTCCCCTCACAGACAGTTGGGTTTCACT
>JANHGB010030147.1:0-22500 GCA_026283785.1 Coracopsis vasa
CCCTGGGCAGCCTGTTCCAATGCCTGAGCACCCTTTGGGGAAGGAATTGTTCCTCATCTCCATCTAAACCTCCCCTGCTGCAGCTTGAGGCCATTTTGTCTTATCCCTTCCCTTATTCCTTGGGAGCAGAGAGGTACCCCCTGAGCCTTCTCTTCTCTGAAGAAATATATTGAAGAGCCCTGCCAGCAGCCATATGATCTGTGCTTTCTTCCAGAGCACTCCCTTGAAAAACCTCCCGCTGCATGTCCTGCTCTGGCAGTGTGGGCTGTGCCAGGATGGGATGCTTCATGGGACTTGCTCTGCTCTTGACCTAACCCTTTTGATCTTCTCTTCCCCCTGCCCACCCTCCACACTGACAGAGCTTAAAACCTCATGGAAAGTGGTGGCAGATGACAATTTCACAAATATCATGGGAATTATGGCTGCCCCATCCCTGGCAGTGTTAAGGCCAGGCTGGATGGGGCTTGGAGCAACCTGCTCTAGTGGAAGGTGTCCCTGCCCATAGCAGCGTATTGGAAGTGGGTGAGCTTTAAGGGCCCTTCCAACCCAAACTGTTCTGTGATTCTATGATGATTCTATGATGAATTGCACCTCAGGGATCTTTTAGGTTTATAGGTGAACATCCCCAGTCTTAATGAGGGAGAGTTTTGGCTCCCACATGGCTTCATGTGCTGTTGTCCCCCATCTATATTCAGCACCCTTCCCTACCACACTCTTACTCTGATGACTGTGGAGCCATCCTCTCCAGCCCAGCTGCACATTCCAGCCAACCCAAAATATCCCTGAAGTCGTCTTCCCCACCACTTCTCCTTTACCTGCTCTGTCCTGCCCCCCATCACCCATCAGCACACCCCTTCCTTTTATCATCCCTTCCTGAATGGAAATGGTGTTGTGTTCACAGGTGCTTGCTGCCTCAGACATTTCCAAGGTGATGTGCATCACTTTGGCGTGACACACAGATGAAACGCAGGGCACAGAAAAGGTCCATCTCAGCCATGTTAATGGCTTTAATATTCATTTGGGTGTAGTTTTACTGTTTGTTGCCCTTGATCACTGTTTTGTCCTTCCTTCAGGACAAGTATTGTGCCTTTTTTGTTATTAACTCCACCTTTGCTGTGCTTTGCTCTCTGTGGCCTGTTTTTATAAAGTGCCTAGTGAAAAAGCAGAGATTTGGTTAATCCTGAACCCAGACCTGCTTGTGCAAGTTTTCTGATTATCAGGCCTTGGAGGAGAAAGGGTCACT
The DNA here is from genome assembly GCA_026283785.1 of Coracopsis vasa. Taxonomy (NCBI): domain Eukaryota; kingdom Metazoa; phylum Chordata; class Aves; order Psittaciformes; family Psittacidae; genus Coracopsis; species Coracopsis vasa. Next base: position 1,244 of record JANHGB010030147.1, read on the forward strand.
TCTTAGTTGTGTTGGTTTATGAGTGTGTAGTTAATCTGCTTAGATAAGAGACCAGCACAGAGGTAATGTGAGCTTTTGAAAGAAGAGTCTCTTGTGGCTATGAAAAAACTTTGACTTGGCAATATCTGTCTGTGTTCAGCCAAAGATAGAATAAACCTTCCTTATTTTCTTGGTGTAACTTATAAACCTGTTACAGTTTTTGCATTAAAATCTTCCTATACAAAGGAGATGTCCATTTTTGATATTTTATTCATAAGATCCCTCAAGGTGTCATTGAAATTCTTGCAGTCTTTCATCAGCATGATCCACTGTTGGAGAGTACACCTGCACAGGAGATGAAATGGTTGTCCTCAGAGAATAATGGCAGCCATCCTGATATTAATTTGGTTCCAAGTAATTATCAAATTCATGTCTTTCAGTTTGCTGGGGAACTTTTTCTTCCTTTTGATTTCTTTTTCTATATAGAGTTAGCAGGGCTTGTTAGTGCTGCTCCAGACCCTCCGTGCAGACTGGTCCTCTTCACTGGGACTTCACATTGGCACCTTTAACCATCACAGACTGCTGTACAGCTGTCTGTCTCATCCTGAAATTATTACTCTATGGTATGTGAACATCAATAATGTGTCACACAGAAATTTGTATCTGATAGGTCCGGTTGAAAATGCTCTAGTTAAAAAAGAGCCTTATACCTATTGTGTGCTGGTGTTGCTCTACCGATTACACCCCTGTACATGCGTACAGAATCAGGTGCAGGTCTGCACTGTCCTTTCTCCAGACCATTTAGATCCTTTTCCTAAAATAGTATTGAAAAATACAGTTGGATATGCCCACAAATCCAGCTTGCAATGGGAACAGCATCAAGTGGCATCTCTGCTGGGGGCAAATCCCTCTTGACCAGGTTGCTCCAAGTCCCCCCATTTGAGCAGTTGAAGACATCCTTAAATCCAATGAAAGCCTTGGAACCTGAAGACCTGAAGGGCACCAGGAGTGCAAACTGAATGGCTGGCCCAGGAGTGTTGGTGTCTGAGTTAGCCCGTCATCTTGCGCACCTATGCAAGATACTGGTTTGAACATCTCTACCCGCCATGCTCAAGACAGAAGAGCTGTGTCTGTGCTTGGGCACATGCAGTTTAAGCAAATGTTATCTGAAAATAAGATTTTATTTAATATTTTTGTTATTTTTGGGGAGAAACTTGCCTATGGGCGATGCTGCAGGATGGGGGGCTGGGCAGAAGAGGAGCCCAGCGGCTTTCTTCACATTATTAGGGGTTTCTTCTTTTTACCCCTGGCTCTTGCCAAGCAATTTGTATTTTGAAGGAAGCCTGCAAGAAATTTTGTGTTTTCTTCAATTCTCTCAGTTTATTTCTGTTCACATCGCTCTCCTTTTCCCCCCCATTGGCAGTAAATCCTTAGGTTGAGCCATCCATTTATTACCAGCTGGCAGCTGTTCAGTCTTCCAGTCTACAGTGATCTGTTTTTAGCTGCCAATAGTGCAGCATTAACAAATCTGTTCTGATACTTATCTGTGGCAGTGTCTTTTGTTAAATGAAGAATACGAAGTTTAGGATGTACTGTATTGGGATTTTTATTGCATCAGGTAGGGCACTTAAAACTTCCCTCCAATATTTTTCCAGCATGGGATAACATCTCCAGCACTCTGTGCATCCTATGATGCAGTTTTCTCCTATATATTTTTCAGGTGCTGCTTCCTGAAAAAAGGAAGTTTTGATGGGAATCCTCTCTGCTTTTTTCCTGATCATTCCATATAGAAATCTCAATATCCTGGAAAACAGTGAATATCTTATTGATCTGAATTTTCCCCATTTTTCTTGTGTGTAATTATCTGCACTTCTCATGGGAAAGTGTTTTGCACCCCTGGAGATCCCACCACCTTGAGCTGTCAGCCTGTACATGTGCACTGGCACACTTGCCATGGCAAAAAGAAAAGGCCCCACTTTTTCTTATTCACTTATTTATCTTTTCATTTATTTATTTATCTTTTCATTTATTTATTTATCTAGTCATGTATTTATTTATCTAGGCATGTATTTATTTATCTAGGCATTTATTTATCCATTTGTTTTTAGCGGTTGGGGAATGTTGTGGGTTATAAATTGCATTACCATAAGGAAGCGCTCACTTGATAACTGTGTTTTACACTCTCCTTTTTTTTGCAGGCTGTTGGTGGCTTTAATTAACCACCCTGCAGATGGATTGGATAAAAGGTACCTTTCACCACACACCTACATCTTTTTCAGTCATCGTATACTTAAATTGCAAATTCTCATGAACTGTAACCCACTGTCTTATGGCTCTTGATTCTACATTTCCCTATAGATCTTCTATCTTCAGTCATGTCAGAGCTGGAGGATGTGACTGTTAGTAAAAGGTAGAGCTGTGTTAAACTGCAGAAAACCCCCTAAATTCAAATTATGTTAAGGGTCTGATTTAACCCCTACATTCAAATCATAGAATCAGAATCATAGAATGGAAGGGACCTTACGATCATCTAGTTCCAACTCCCCTGCCATGGGCAAGGGCATCTCCCACTAGACCTTAAGGGTCTGATTTAATCCCTAGGTACAACTGATGTTAAGGGTCTGATTTAACCCCTGCATTAAAAAGTCATTAAGGGTCTGATTTAATACCACCAAGACAGAAGACTGAGGAATATGAACCCCTGTAGATGTCGCAGTCCTACCTGCACAGATGCCACATCCCACATTTGATCCAGTGCACAGGACTGGCATGCACACCTTGTGGCAAAGTGGTGCAGGTTAGGAACCACTAATAATGTGTGTAATGCAAACCACAAAGCTTTGAGCTATAATTCACCTCTTGTTAGAGGCAGAGCAGGCACAGAGTTTGCAGAGATGCTTGTCAGGAGTTACCACTGGGATCCCTCAGCCGGACACACCAAGGTTTATCAAACAACCAAAACCTCATTCTCCTCCTTTCCCCCATGACTATTCCTGCAGAAATCTGCCCAAATTCAGATTACTGAAAAAATGACCAAATTTCAAGTCCTCCTTTCCACTCTGGAAAGTTTTTCATTGAACATCTTCAGCATCCTCCTGATCTAGAGGCGGCTGATGCCGTGCTGCAGCAGAGGCAGCCCAGCTGCTTCATTCCACATATCCATCACTGCTTCCTGGCAATGAGGAGCCATGCTGGTTGGAAACTCCACTGGTCAATGCAAGAGGCAAAACCTCCAATAAATTTAGCCTGTCAAAGACATTATCCAGAAAAGGGGTTTTTCAGTCTGAGATGAGGTTTGGCAAATTTATAAGCATGGGAATGGGGCTGTAGATGAGGGACTTGAAGTCACTGTGAATATTGGTCTGTAATGTACTATGGCTCTACATGAGTGATGTTAATTTCCAGAAACAGGCTTTGATGCCAAGTGCTTTATAGTCGGTGGAATGACTTCTAACAAACTTAAGTTTGCTATCAGGCCTGCGATGACAAAACCCACATTGAACATGTTTTCTTGCTAAACTTAAAGTTAAAGTTACCTTCTTTTTGACACTTCAGCACCCTTTCTTCCTCCTCTTTTTTTCCTTATTTTGACATGGCCATAAAAATATACATTTCCTCAAAATCCTGTGCTTAAAAACATGGCAAGCACAAGCCTCAAATGCTGTCACTGGAGGGTGGGTTTCACTGAAGTTATCGCATGGGCACCTTTCCCTCTTGAGGTTTTCCCTCTTGCTGATTGTACTAATCTTTGTGCGAGGTTGTTGCTATGGCACAGACCTTTCTGAGGATTTAATGACCTGTATTACTTTGCATTAAGGAGTTTTACTAATCTGCTTAAAATTGCTTTTAAAATTTGTTGGAGCAAGGGGCTGAGTTTAGTGCTCTGCTCCCACAGGTGATATTTTGCTAAGATTCAGAGGGTCGCACTGATGTAGCAGTATTTCTTCTTTATCTTGGGAACATCATGGCTAATGGTAGCTTCCTGAATATACCGAGTTTTAAAACTTATCCAAAGGCTACTGGCTGTGCAATCCCTGGAGGGCAGGGATGAGCAGGGATCCTGGTTCAGGAAGGGTGTGGGATGTGCTGGTGCCTCTGCACATCCCCAGTAACAGGTTAGCTTCTCCAAATCTGAGATTTTGGAGTTTTGTCCATGCCTTTGGCTCAGGGCATGGCTGCTGGGCATCAGTAAATGGGATTGCTTTGCCCTGGGCCCTTTGGAAGTGCAGGCTGGAATGAGAGATGGGATCAGGTCCTTTCATCTCTAATGGATTCAGGCTTAGTTAAGATTTTTTTTCTTCTCTTTTTTTTCTCCCTGATGCCTTTTTTCTTCAGCAATGTAACTGTTTATAATCAGTTTAATGCAGATGAAACCATTACTTCTTCACTCTTCAGAAACTCTTTGTGCTTCTTAATTAAAGCCTTTGTCTGAACACAAAATAATTAATACATAAAATGAAGCACGGGGAAAGAATCGACTGTGAAACTAGTCACTCAGTTGTAGATTTAAACAATATTTAATCATTAGAGTAACACAGTGCTTGCACTTTTGGAAAGAAAACAAGCCTTATACTTCATGTTTATTTAACACTTTGACTAGTTCATTCTTGGAGGTATGAAATGAGGCTTATAGAGTGCCAGAGCAGTAAATCATATGTTCTGAAAATTACTGGGTCTTAAACAGTAGTGTCATTTTAAACCTAAACAGTTCAGTGGTGCACCAGCATATAAAACTGACCTCTTATAACAACATCTACTGTTTACACTGAAAGGCAAGTAAAGGAAATAAAAACAAGGCATAAAATATGGAGTAGTAAGGATGTCATTTACTTGTGTTTCTGCCTCTATTCTGGATACTGATGGGTACGATAACTTTCCTAATGCATTAAAGACAGTAGATGCAAAAAAATGCCATATATATGCATATATATGCATAGACCAACTGTGTATAGACAAAAACTCATGCAGCATCTGACACCCAAGCACTTTCCATGGGTATTTGCTCAGATTTTAAACCAGATTTGTCTTGGCAATGTGCTTACTCACTTTATAATAACTTTTTCATTGTTAAATCAGTGTTCTAATGAAAGAGTTTATTGTCAAGAATATTTGTTAAGAAAAAGAATTAATTTCAAAGCAAATATTCAGATTCTTTTGTGGAGAGTGAATGCTGAATGTCTGAATTTGTAGGTGTGATCAGCTTACTCTCTGCTTACAAGCACAAAGGCACCGGTTCACGATAGGCTGCATGTAGGTTTTCATAGCCAGCTAAATACTTGGCTTCTGAGTACGGAATAACCACAGAGTTTGGCTCAAAAGCAATCAAAATTGTTCATTGACATGATTTACCAAGTCACACTGCAGAGCGGAGCAGGCAGACAAGGTTTTGTGTAGTGTGGAGGTGAACATTTGCAGTGAAAACCCTGACACATTGGTCGTCTCTGTGGTTTGGTGATACAACACATTTAAAATCGTTTCTCTGAGTCTGGCCCACTTGAGGACTGATACAGGTTTATTACCCAGTCTCAGAGGAGTTTGCAATGTTGTTCATTCCCCTAATTGGATAAATGCTCTCTTATGGAGGTAAAAAAGCATCTTCCCAGCTGCCAGCCAGCCCTCGCCTTGGTCATGGACCATGCTGCCTATGGATGCCCCTCTGGCCAGTCCAGCTTGTGGCTCCTGATGGGTGCTGCTGGGCAGAAATGCTCCCTTTCTTCTGTTTTAAGCACATTTATGAGTAAGAGCTGTTCTTCATTTTGTGGGGTTTTGGTTTGGTGGTTATTTAGGCTCTTTTTAAGGGGAGAATACATTTCTGAGCTCTTGGGACATATGTTGGTCATATGCAAAGTTAATATAGGACGATATTGATCCTGTTTTGCAGTTAGATTCTGTGATACTTCTTAGGTAAAAATCATATTAGTTTTAAGGACACAAACCACCAAGCTGAGTATCTCAGGGGCTGGTGACCAATGGTGAAATCTTTGCTGAGTGGGGACTTCTGAAGTAAAGAAGTCCTCCCTCAAGAACAGATAATTATGTTCATTTCCATGTTAGCATCACATTTCTCTTCAGTGCTCCTGTAAGCACGTCAAGAGGGTAATGAATTGATGGACTTAAGTTTGGAGAGCACCTGGAATGTGCTTTTTATTAGTTTGGATCCTGAATGAATGGAATATGGAAACTAATATTTTAGAAATGTGATTCTTCAATTAAGTGTATCAGTTGTGTTTGTGAACTGTCAAGAACTTGCATTATTAATGAACGCACAAGGCTAATATTAGTTTATTTATCATTTGGAGTATGACTTTTGAGTTAATCATGCTACATTCAATTTTGATTAATGCATGAAGTTCATGCAGGCTTTGTTAAACAAATATTTATTATATGTGATGTATTATAAAGTAAAAAAGCATTTTATCTCAGTCGCAGGTCCTATATACAAATACATTCCAATATGTTGAAAACTTTAACATTCAAGCAAACATCCTCTTGTTTATGAGGAAATTGAATAAATCATGAGAGTCCCCTGTGTGATTTATCTTCTTAAATTCAGATATAATCCTCCTTGCATAGAGGTGGTTGCAGTTTGTAAGGTTGTGCTAAGTGGTCTGCACACACCATATGGGTTTTCATACGCAGGTTGGTTTGTGGGATAGCTGCTAGAATTCATCTCCTTGCTTCTACTTTTACCCAGTTTAGATAATAGGGCTACTGTTCAGTGACAGACGTGTTGCAGAACTGGAATTAGGGTTTACATTTTCAACTGAAAAAGGTATAAAGTGTTTCTTACCTGTGACTTCCTCTGTAGTTAGTGCCAGAAGTCTCAGCTGTCCATGATGAGGGATGTGTTGATGTGATCTCCGGCCCCCTCTCACTTGAGTCTGCCCATACCTCGGCCCATCAGACCATGCAGGCATGCTTTAATATGAACACCATTTGTGTTATGGCCAAATTATTTAAAATAATAAAGTATTTCATCAACCTGGTAATCCTAAATTACTGTTTTGTGAGGTCTTATGCTAGTCGTTGTTCATATGTGTGAGATTCAGGCTAGTCATCGCAATGGCAGGGTCTTGAAGCAGGTATTTGCCAACGGATCCTATTTGAATGGAAGGAGTAATTCTGATGTGAATAAAAAAAAGCTTATGTGCCATTAGATTTTTATGAAACACAGTATTGTCAGTCACACGTCTTTAAAAATGAGGGGTGAAATCTGTTATTATTAAGAATAGTAAGTACTCTTAATCTGGTTCTTGGGTCTGAAAAGAGTTAGGGACTTAATTTAAAGCTCAGGAAAAGCTGAGAGACAGACATAGCAACTTGGTTCAAGTAGTTTGGGGCTTTAAAAAAACTCCCCGAGTCACAAGACCAAAGGTATAAATGGATTACAGTGTATTTAATGAGTTTCTCTTGCATGCCAATTCAATGCCTGAATGCCAATTTTGAGGAGTTTGTGTTGGGCAATAGGCCACATCTCAAAAATAGATAGGAGGATTTAAGATTATTTCATTTATGGGTGAGATATATATTTTATTTAAAACTATGTAATTATAAGTTTAGAATATATAATTTATGTGTAATTTCTTCTGATTTAAATGATGCTCAAGCCCTCCCTCTACATAGACAAAGCAGGGTCTCGGTTCTGGAAGGCCTGTGATTCAATGATTTTTATTCTTTATTAATCCTGGCTGTGAAATATTTTATTATTAAAACCAAATTTTTTTGATAAATGATCTGTCAACAATACATGAATTTAACTTCTTTTCTTTTGGTTTGGTCAGTGAAATAAATACTTACTTAGGCAGCACTTAACTTAGCAAGGGCTCGGGCGTACTTCAGTGTTCATTCAATTCAGACGCGTCTGCTTTAACTAGTTTCAGTGTAGCTGTTACAATTTTCATCCATAATATATGATCAGTTTGTAAGAATTTCCTCTACATGTGAGAAACATATTTAATGCCAACGTTCTCAAATTGGAGTTAGTTATAAATAATGCACTAATAGATGTGAAAGAGCGTAAATGATTCCTTTGTGTTGTACCTGTGAGGTTGTTAGTGCTTCTTTAAAAAGCAAACAAACCCTCTTTTGCATGATATTTATTCCCATCTCTTCCATCAAAGGGGTTACAGTCTTTGTACCTTTTTATGTAAATTAAAAATCTTTAGCCAGTTCTGTGTCAAAAATAAATAGTTGAATGAGCTTGCAGACAACATTTATTTTGTATGTACATTAATGGGCACTTCCATTTCTTCCTGCAGGCTAGAATCCACTTTGAAATTCATGTTTGATAAATTCCCTGGCTTTCCGAGTAATTTAGCTGTCTATAGGGCTGTTGATCCTTTGAGTGTATTGCTGAACCATTGGGACTTGTGCACCACATCTGCATATCCAAGTTCAAATATATACTCAAGATGATTGGTTTAAACTTTAAGTTGTTGATCTTATTCCTGATAGATTTGTTAGATTGTCTCCCATTTCATTTCTAAAATCTGCTCCTAATCCATAAATACCCCTTCTTAAATATGTCTCCAATAAATTCACTGATTGAGTTAGTCATTTTGTAAGCACAGAGATAAATTAATATTCAGCATAGCCTAATAATCTTAAGACACAATGCTGCCTGATATTGTGTATATGAATGAGAATTTGAGGAGGGCCCTTACAGATCAGATTGAGTTGAGGTGCTACTTCCCAAAGCAGAAGATTCCCTTTAAAAATGATTTTATACCTTCTGAGCATTTAAAAGGAAATCAGTGGAGAAGCGTTCGATTTATCAGTCTTCCTCCACTTTTCCAAGACTTAGGTTAGTTTAGCTCCGCTTTTTCTCTCTTTTTCCAGGGAGCTGATTTAGGCTTTTATTTCCCATTCTAACATTCATCAAGAGAGGACGATGCAGCAGATGTAACAACAAAATTTACAGCACTTTGAGAGCTACAGCAAGAAACTGCCATCTGCAAATTCTAGCCAGACTTATTCCAAATATAAACTGTCCTGAACTGCTGTGCAATACCCTCTAGACCACAGGCACTCCTTTCCTGCCATATGTCCCCCTTCTGCTCTTGGTAGCGTGGGTATTCGAACCAGGTATGATGCGCGCCAACAATGGGCGAAGGGCTGGCACGCAACAAAGGGAAGCAAGGACATTAGCCAGAGTTGTCTAAACATGGGCTATCGCTTCCAGCCTTCACCTCTTCCCACTGAGCTTATTTTGAATGCTGTAGGCCCCCTTCGTGTAAAGAAAGGGGGAGTCTGAAAGATGTCCTGTGAATATAAATGAATTCAAAAAGCCTTTTGACCATAGCAACAGTCATTCTGCTGTAAAGCCACTTGTCTGGTTTGCTGTTAGCAGGTACGATGTGATCTGAAGTGTTCTGCAATGTGATAGAATCATGCAAATAATTCAAAAAATACAAATAATGCAAATAGTTCAAATTTGGAAACATTTATTATGCTATAATATTTAGAGAATCCATTTTTATTTTCTTTTTTCCATTTATTAAATTCCTTAATTTGAGATTAGAAAGGAGTGCATTGTTTTGCTAGAGGGCTGTGGTAAGGTATCAGGGTGGGTGTAATAACCTTTTCTGATACTGCACGAATTGCAGTTACCCTTCTCTTCTTCTTCGTTTCTATTCTTTATAAGAAGATTATTCTAATAATGTACCTTGTGTGGTCTTTCAAGGTAAATTCCAATAAGTTCCTTGTCTTAATTAATAAACCTGATCTGACTAGTAGTACCAAGAGTCAAATTTAGAGTCTCTCGGGCCTTTTTGTGGTAGAGAGGAAAAGAGATGCAGTGGGGAGGATTTTCTTGCTTGTGTGGGTTTGGGGGTTTGTTGTTGTTTTGTTTTAATAATATGTGTAAACTTATCTCTGATTTGAAATTCTTAGCCAGGGTTTAATGAACTGAATTGATTAGCATCAAAAGGATTAGGGAAATACGTTGTCTAGTTTTGAAACAAGCGGAGATCCCTGTACATATGTCTCTGCTTTGTCTCATGGAGGTTAGTGTTTATACCCTTAAAAGTCTTCTGTATTGTGCTGCATCTGCTTTTGGTAGGAGAGAAAAACATGCAAGTGCCACAGAAGAGGGAGAGGGAGTCCTTAACTCTGGAATTAAATATCTCATTTTACATAAAATCAGTTTGCTCAGAAGCAGCACCACAGTGCCATGGTATTTAACATGATTTACTACTTTGCTCACTTAAATTAACAAATTGGACCATATTTCATGGAGGTAATTAAGCACATCTATAATCTTAATAATGTGACTTTCTCACAGGTGCAGTCCTGCTAAGGTCCATCAGCCCAACTTTGTCTTCAGAACTAAGCACATCCAAAGCACTTCACTAAAGCAAGTCCTTGCCACATCTATCTCCTATTTTGGGCTGCTCAGTTTTGTCTTAACAGTGTCAGTATGTGTCTTGATTTGGAATGATTAGTGGAGTTTATGCCAGAAGTGGCTTTAGATTGGTGATTAAGCCATTGGTCTATTTTTATCAGTAAAATGTGGATCCTGCCTATGAAAAATAGCAGACCCAAGTTTCAAGATCCTTCTGTTCCAAGGCAGTGCTTGGGAATTCATGTGATATCTTTCCAGTGCTTTGTCCTGGTGTTTTCTTCTCCTTTCTCTGCTGCACTTAATCTCCTGAAATATTGGACTACACACTGGCTGCTGTGATTGTCTTGATAAGGAGGAGGTGGCAGATCTTCATACAGCCATGGAGTCCTCTTTGGTTGTCAACTGGATAGAGAAAATTGCCCTGGTTTTTACATACCAGAAGCATCCTGGGTTCTGCTGGGATCACTTTGATTCAATCTGAGCAGTACTTGTACTAGTTCTGGCCTCTCCCCACTCCAGAGAGCAATTCTGGGCACTTTCCTTACATTTCAGACATATTTCTATTGTTCCCCTTTTCCTGCTCATTCTGAACTTCTTCCTCTGGGACCTCAGCAATTCTTTTAGGCATTTCTAAGAGATTCTTTCTGTCTCTTTCCATTGCTCTACCACCTCCCAACTTTCCTGCACCTCTGTTTCATATGTGCTGCCCCATGAAGCTTTCTGCTCCCACCAGTCCTTTGTTCCTCCCCAGCGTGCTCAATGCATTTGCTCCCATCCCTCCTTTCCCCTTCCCTCCCTCCCTCTTGTGCTGTTGTGGCCTGCCCAGGTTTGCTGTAGTCAATTTTTGTTTCATCTTGTCGTCAGTATTACATAAATAGTGGAAGTTTGTCCTTGCCCCGGATGATTGATGGGGAGGTATATTTGTACATATCGATTGAGATAAAAAATTAGTAGTTTGCAATAGGAAAGGCAAATTAGTCATCAGAAGGAAGGTGCTTGGAGTATTTTAAGAGTTCCTTGATTAATTCTCATGCTGTGGGTTCCTCTGACAGTAAGTTTTATGTCCTGAGATGTGGGAGGATGAGGCAGTAGCATTGGGTTATTGCAAATTTTACTTTTACTCCTTGCTGATTTATTTTACTGGCTCACACCACGATTAGACACAGAGGGCTAAAAATGACTTCATTTTGGGGTGACAACTGCACTTTTCTGTGCTGCAATTAGGAGCCAGGAAGGAGCGTGGAGGTTTTAGCTGCAAAATTACTTTCCTTTTGCATGAAAATTAATATTTAAAAGCTAGAGTGTATAAAATCAAAATAGCCTTTATCCGTGGTGACAAGTCCATCAGATGGATGTTACCTCTAAAGAAGGAAAGAACTAATTCTGCGATGTACTGATTAGTCTGAGAAGTAATTTTTTTCTCTGCTTAGTTGACAATTTTCTTGCTAATCACCTCATTGAAAGTAGTTTTTAATAAGCATCATAGGAGGCTGAGAGCTCTTCCTAAAATACTTTCCACTTTTCCAAGGATTTTGTGGCATGTTTTTTTAGTTTTCCTTTACTGCAAACTATAATAGAATTCTTCCCAATAAAAATTGACTTATATTTGGCACTTTTAATTTGTCCAAGAATAATTTAGATAGAAATTCCAATTACTTTGGAAGGAGCACATTTGCTACCGTACTCTCTCAGCTTGTTTAAAAAGAAGTCTTTGATAATTTGCATCATTTCTCATGAAAGGCAATTTTACTTAACTTGAAACCAGAAGGACAAAAAAGATGCAGAGAGGTTTCAATTTTTAAACTGATAACAAAGCACTGTATTTGTGCTGTTACTTTCCAGCACAAAGAGGCTGCAAAATAACCTTTTTTAGTTAATGGTAGAAAAAAGATTTAATTGCTCTGAAACACTTATTGTATGTATTATCTTTTTGATTAGAAGACAGTTGTAAATGACTTGTTCAATGTAATTGCAAACTCTGGTATGGAAACCAAAAGTAAATTATATGCCTTTGCAGTCAGAGGAATGGTATGTTTGAACACTTTTAATTGTTGGAGTTTTCTGAAATTAGCAGAGGTGCAATGTTTAGGAATTAGACTTTCCGTGGATGTTTGAGTGTTGGTGCCCATACGACTTGAATTAGGACAACACTGTTATTATCAGCAATAACACCATAAACCATTCCAGCACTTCTGCAGTTTCCTTATTGTCTGCTAGAAAGATGATCTGGTGTCTCTCATCTTGTAGAATGAAGTCTGGTGTTGGTGAGTAGGTAAGGGCATAGGGTGTCTCTGCCACCCCGTCCCCACCTCATGCCTTTTCTGTGCCTTACACCAAGCTGGAGCTCTGACAGTTATGACTTTCTGCATTCCAAAGGCTGTTCCCAGTATTTGCGTTGTGAAAATGGCCACAATAAATTAGGCATAGGAGGTCATTGCTTCATGATTTGGATGCAGCTGGACGTTATAATCATGGTAATTTACAGAAGTTGCAGGAATGTTAATGTTGGTATGAGAAAGAAGGAAAGGGTACGAGTGAATGGGCCAACATTACATGAATGGGAGAGAGTGAAGTCCTGGGCACCCTTTATTTGTTCAGGCATGGCGCTGATCAGCTCCAGGTTATGGGAATGCTGGGGCTCTATGGACAAGTGAGCATCCTCTGCACGTGGCTGATCTCTGCCACCAGCTTGTGTCACTTTGCTCCCCTATTCATGCCACTTTCCTTGTGTAAGAGTACCTTGCAGATACTGACTTCGGACAGGGCTGCTCGAACGAGATGTAAAGCAGGGGTCTTGCACTAAGTAGTGCGATGCTCTGGTGGTTGTGTGTCATGCAAAGTTACCACCCAGGAAACAGAAGGTGAATGAACCAAGGCAGAAAAGAAAGAAGAATGAGGTTATAAAACCCCCAAACACATATGCAATTGCATATACAAAGACTTTGCACGGTTTTGGGCTGAATTTCCATGTGGCTTTGCTGCAGCTGCATATATTCCTAGTTTCTTGTTAAACTGAGGAAGACGATATCTGAGGTGCCTTGGCTGTGCACCTACTCAGACTACACCTCTGCTCACCAGCCAGTGACACGGGCTTGTAGCCAGAGAGACTGGAAACATCACCCTCCTCCTTAGTAGCAGTGAGTATGAGTTACAGATATTTACTCTAGACTAACATACTCGATTACTCTTTTAAACCATTGTTTTACACTTTCCAGTGAGTACAGTCAGTTGTCATTAGTTACTAGTTTAGAAGCGCATCGTATATTTAGACATCATATACATTTGTCAGTGAAGAGTAGCTTAAATGATCTACTTTGTTCACTGCTTAATTATGTTATTTTACTGTTCCTGAAAACCTGACACAAGGCAAATTTACATTACTGTGCTCCTAATTAGCCAATAATCCTTAAGGATTTGAATGATACATACCCAAAGTAATTTCCTCGTTCACTAAATATGATTTTCCTTACGTTAGGTTAAGAAGATGGCACAATGACAGCAGGCATCTTGATGATGACAGCTCTCAACGTGTTTGTCTCAGGAGTCAAAATCTATTAAAAGACACATAATGATCTCAGCATTTTCTTAAAGTGTAGAATGTGAGATCAATAGAGTTGTATACAACAAGAAACCAAATTTACCTCTTTCAACTGTTGTTAGGTTGCTCACCACTCCAGAATACTTAATGGTGAAAGGCCAGGTTGGACAAGGCTTCGAGCAGCCTGCTCTAGTGGAAAGTGTCCCTGCCTGTGGCAGGGGGTTGGAGCTGGATGAGCTTTAAAGTCCCTTCCAATGCAAACCAGTCTGAGATTCTATGATTCTATGATACTTATAGGCCTGGTTTTCTAAACACAATCTCACCTGTACCTCTTGATGCATTCAGCATCTCCCCAGCTTCTTAGCTCAAACAAAAATGTATTCTTGGAGCTAGGCTGCTTCAAAAGTGGATCCTTCATGCTTCAGACACCTTTTGTTTGGTACCTGATTCCAAATGCACTCATGTCACACATGTAAAGTGCATCTGCTTGACTTTGTCCATGTCTCCAGCTATTGGACTTCAGCGTGTTGAAAGATCTTGGGTTTTGTTGTTGCTGTTGTTGTTGCTGGATGGGCTGGGGTGGTGTGGGGGTGGTGACACTTTGCATTTTCCACTATAGACAGTTTAATTTAATGTATTGTTACATTTAATCTTTGTAATGAATCCAGTTGCTACAGTGATGGGTGTGTAAAAATAATTAAATAAAGATAAATAGACCATAACAACTTCACCATTGCCAATTGTTGTAACATGGAGCTACTTATCAAAAATGTACTGCCAGAAACCTATTCCCATTTCTAACTAGTGCAGAAAAACTTTCCACGGACACTGTGGCATGCAATAATAGCGCATTACCTTCATTACGTTCTTTGGCTAAGCTTTTTCCACATGTCCAAGACTAACCTGCAAGCAACTACAGGGAATTTCAAAGTCTTCAGTCTCCTTCTAGAACTTTTCCAGTGGTTTTGTTTATAAACTAAAAACTTCTGAATGTAGACATGTTGAATAAAGGCAGTCTTTGCCACACAGTCAGCATATGCCCAGTGTTGCTGACATGAGGCAGAGATGCTCCTACCCAGAGAGATGCCGTTGCTCAGCAGAGCAGGAGTCAGCGTCAATGTTAGTGACCATGGCATGGTTAGTTGGAAGCTGTGGTGTGGCTTTCTCAACCAAGCACCAAGGAGAAGACTGCTGTTGATTCCTGTCTCCTGTACCTATGTACATCCACTGCAGAGGCACTGCTGGGTCCCAGGGATGGGGCCCCAAGTCTATGCTTGCAGAGATCCCACGGCATTCAGTGCAGCAGTGGGTGCACCACTGTCCTGGCCAAATTCCAGTGTGGGTAGGCACTTGTATTCTTGTTATCCAAGTTACCTGTGCACTTTCAATTGGATATAGTATTTTCTTTTCCTTATTCCAAGTTGCTTTCTGAAATATTTCTTGCCTTTTAAATGTCCACTGAACATGGTTTCGTTTCATGGTGAGGAGATCTGTCCCAGCCATATCAAGAGAAAAGAGACTCAGTGATGAACCTGTGCTGTAACAGCAACCTTGACACTAACCCTTGGCAGATGCATGGTTTTCGTTGTCTATAAGGTGTTTTCGTACTGGTATTGTTCATTGAGTTTCTTGGGTTAGAGTCACAAAGGCTTCAGTTGTGACATTGGGTACATCCAAGCCTGCCTGATCTGACAGGTACATGATGGCCTGCCCACGGCCATGTGCCACCAGATGCTAAAGTGTTCCACTCACGTGTCCTCCTTACTCGGTGTTTCAGCCCCATTTTGTTCAAGACATCGTAGTGTTTACATCATTTGTTCTTATAATGCATTCAAGCACTACTATGGCTCAACACTGCTGTCCTCCCTGTTTCCCTTGTACTAGGTTGTTTGGTGGTGGAAGTGCTCATCTAAGGTGCTGGGAGTGGGTTTGGGTGATGCTTTACATTGGTGAGAAGTGAAAGAGCTTCACTGAAGAGGCTGAAGATGTTCCCATGGGCACCTGCCTTGCTGAAGTGAAGTGCTCCCTGCAAGGCAGTTTCCATTTCCCTCCCCCACAAAAGGTGGGAGAGCATCCTTGGATCCCATTAGATGTGTCTGTGTGTTTCAGGTGAGCTTCAATCCAGTCAAACCCAGTTCTGTTTATGGAGTGCTGAGTCCCCATTAATTTCAGTAGGAGTTTATGGTGCTTAGAATCAAATAGGAGAACTTGGGAGAGGCTGAGCACACAACCTGTATGTGTTTTGCTCATGTATCAGCAAAATATGTGTATCTCCAATTGAGTATGCACTTTGTTAGGTTAAGAAACGGTCTGTAAAGCAAGTGAATAAAACTGAGAGGGAAATATATACTGTGTCAGCTTGCCTGTATGCAAAAAATTCCTTTATTTTCTGTTGTAAAGACAAAGCATACAGAAAGAAAAAATGTAATCATCTGACTGTATGATCATCCTATATAAGCACATTAGTAAAGCACTGTGATACCAGCCATATTGTGAACTTAAAGCCACCCCTAATTAAACTGTCTGCATCCCCTAGCATTTCCCTGTAATGATGTCAAGCCGTGCAGCAATTAGTTGTCCCTCTATGAATGTAAATACTGTTTGTAAATCACAGAAATTTAACCTGCTTTGCTCATTGAAAAGCTCCTGAAATGGAATTAATTATAAATGTAGACTTTGGAGTTGCAGTTTATAGAATCAGTTTTTGAACATCTTGATAAGATGTTTTTTGCGATTGATGGCACTTAATATTGGTAGAAAAGGTAGTCCTTATTAAAAATCTCAGATATCATTTGGGGTCTGGCTAATGGTGTGTACAACGGCATGTGAAACATTTTATTGCACTGACACAGTTGCTGTGGGTTTATTTTAAATCAAGGTTTAGTCCATTCAAAGGAAGCAAGAGGCCTGACCTTTTGGCTTTCTCCATTTTGTACCTCCTGTACTTCTTCAATCTAATTTGAATGTTAAGTTTGAATACTGAAGAAGTATGCCCTTATGCAGTAGTTCATCTTCTCTTTAGAGATCAGACTAAATGCCCGTGGCAATATGCTAGGAAACATAGCACATTACCATGAAATAGCTCCATTAGAGACAAAGAAATGTAAACAAACCAAACACATTTGCCACTGGTTTTAGCTCAATTATATTTCTCCTGTTGATGGTGTTGCATAAAATGAAAAAGTGCTCAAGACCTAAATTTAGTAAACCTTTTGTTGCAATGTACTCCAGAAAAGCCTCTGTTGCTGGAGGTGGATGGTTTACCTGAGCCATCAGCTACATAGCACGTTTATGGTTATTGTATTTTACAGGTTGATAGATTTTTATATTCTGTCCAAGTCAGGATCTTACACCACCTGGTTTATTATTTAGTAATTTACAGTGCAGTCAGGCATGTTTGGTTTAATGTAGGATAAACTTATAAATCTATTGTTCCTCCAGTTGCTGGGGTTGGTGTGCAATGAACTACAGAGCTTGATGCGTACATACATTTCAGCTCTGCTTATTTTCTTTGATAGGGAAGCAGGCAATAGATAACACAGTGACAGTAGCATCCCAGGGGATAGCAAAATGTGAGAGCAACACACCGTCAGGTTAGTAGGTCATTATTGTATGAGCACTGAGCCATTAATTGACTACTGTACCAGGCTCAATCTGTGTCAGATTATGGCTTTTGGCAGCAAGGACTGTTATCTAATAGCTAACTTTGCTTCTTTAGTATCTTTTTATTGGGTTTCCTGATTATATATAAAAAGGTAAATGTGTTTGTTGCACTTTAAGAAAACCCAACAAAACCACAAACATACAGAACAGAGGTAAAGGCAATAGGTGAAATTCTATTCCATGTAGCAGGGTGCTTTTGCTAATGCTTTTGAGTAGACTTTTTAAAAACTTCCTCAGAAAAGGAGTAATCAGATACTTTATTTAGATGGAAGAGATATTATGGGGGCAAGGCTGTCAGCAATTGATATCTGGCACCTGAAATGTTTTGCTGGTCTTTAGCATTGGGTGGGAATAAGTGAATAAACCGATTATATCACTAAAAATAAACAGCATTTGTATGAACCTTGCTGGTTTCTCATAAAATCTGCTATAAGAATAAGAAGCGGATGGTCAGTCCATCCATGGCAAGGCAGAGCTGTGGCATGCTCCTGCAGTGGATTAGCACAGTAAGGGAAGAAATCAATGGTGTGAGGTAGTTTTGAGGGAAAAGTCACCCGTTCTTTGGAAACAGGGAAATGCCCATGTCTTCATGGAGGTGAAGGAGTGTGTGCTGTTCAGCTGGGGAGCAGGAAAAGGTAACCCTGCTATTGCTTAAAAGAGGGGGAAAGATTCCTTCTCAGCACTCTTATCAGACATTGAAGTTCAGGGTCTGGGAAGCAGCTGGGAGCAGTCAGGGTGATCCTCTGCCACTCGTGTCAATTGGATGGGAAATTGCAGACAGGTTGTGGGAAGCTGAAGATGTTGGTGTTCAGCCCAGGGCTCATTTTGGGCAGGACTCTGCTCTGGGTTTAAGGGAAAATCCTGCTTGAAGTTCAGATTTCTGCCATCTATTTTATCCCATCTTTAAGGATAATCCAGGCTGGAGCCAAGATGCTGTTCTGCCTCATCTTGACTCCAGCCAAAACCAAATACAGATATTTCAATCCAGGTGAGAGCATAATATGGATTGAATATTGCCATTTTTAAAACAGGCTTTGGGAAGAGCTGTTGTCCATGGGATGGCTGGGACCTTGGTCAGGTAAGCTTACGTGTTTGTGGGCTTGGATCTAAACCAGGGATTCATATTTTCTGTGATTCCTGCAGAGTGAAGGGCTCCAGGCAGGATTTTGGGGTGCATCAGCTGGGACCATTCATGCTCCTGCTTTGCAGTGTATCTGCTGGTGGTTGACAGTGTTGTTCAAGTGATAGAGTCTGAGTCTAATTTCTGTTCCTATCCATAAATCGACCTGCTTGTGACCTTGGGCAAAATAGTTAATCCACCCAGCCCTCAGTTTCCCTGTTTTGCACTCCATTAAAAATGATTTGCTGCCTGAGAGTGTCAGGTACGCTGTGAAAACCCAGTGTGATTATTAATAATTATCAATATGGGAAAAACTGCGAGAAGATGGCAAAGACAGAGACCCTCATTCCGTTAGAATGCTGTTACAGTTGATAGTTTGCTGATCCCATTTTTCTGCCATGGCTCTAAATTTGAGTAACTTCCACTGGATTTCTTGCACCTTTCAAAGTCGCAGATAAAAACGTGCAGCGATTGAGCCTTGAGCATTCCATCTCGTTTTGTTATTCCGTGCTTTCTGCTTTCTCCTACAGCAAAATCATTTCTAGAGATAGGATAGCAATATGTAAAATACTCTTTTTTTCAGGCAGTGATGTCTGATTACATTGATTCTGCATTATGTAGTGCTCTTAATGGAGATTTCTGGTTTCCATTTGCTGTATGTTTCTGGTTACCGTTTGCTGCATCATGTGGTGAGGCTGTTTCTATGGTCTCTGCTGCATCTTGCCCCCTTGGTATTTTGTTTCAAAACTCATTTGGAAGAATTAACTACCTTTTACGTGTTTAAAATTTGGCTCCATGGAAATCGATGTACAAATAATTTTTATGGTTACAATAAGTAGGTTCCATAACGCAATACAAATATCTGCATGTAAATCTTGCCTCGGAGGTAGCTATCTACTGTACATCCCAGTACTTATCCCACTTTCACACCTAATTTTCTTTGTGAATCACACATAAAACTCGCATATTCTCTGCTGTGCAATGAAATCATGAATTCTTAGCATGCCCACACATAAGACGTTTCCCTGAGAATAATATCCATAACTATATTTTAAGGGAAAAAAAAAAAGAAAAGCTGAGGAAGGGTTTGGTGCACCATTTATTTTTATGATAATTTAAATATGTTAATACTATACCTAAGAGTTTTATATACATACACATTTTGCATAAAGAAGAGCTTTTACTCCCAAGCTTCAGTTTGCAAGGTTGGGAGGGGGAGAAAGAAACCTGTTCAGCTCACTGAAGGCATCTTTGGACACGATATTAAATAACACAAGAGAACTACATTCTCTCTAGACTTTTAACAGCTGTCTAGTGCTGCACAATGGCTCGAAAACATGCATTTCCTTTTGTGAACAGGTATTTTAACATTAATTCTCACAAATTTGGGAGGGTTTTCAATAAAGGTATCTGTGCAGTCGACGTGTCCCTGGATCCCGGCTGTGACAAACGCCTTTGTACTGGGTGGATGTGCATTTAAAGTTCAGGGTTTATCTTTTATTCCTTCCTTCCTCCTGCTTCTACCAGTAAAAGCTGCTTATGGCAGGTATTGCTGTGAATGCTTCCTACAGGTTGTTAGTGCCACGATCCTTCTTAAACATCCACTCCTGCCTCACCTTTGGCCCTGGTATATTGGGGTAACGGGCTCCTTGCAGAAGTTCTCCCTGTGGGACCCTGCTGTCACCCATCACACCTTCCTCATGGCCAGGGGCCCTTGTGATCCTTCCAGTGACACTCCTGTGGGTTTAGAGCAGGGAACCCTCATCTGGTCTTTTCCTGGCCATGAACAGAATCTTAGAATCATAGAACGGTTTGTGTTGGAAGGGATCCTAAAGCTCATCCAGCTCCAACCCCTGCCATGGGCAGGGACACCTTCCACTAGAGCAGCTTGCTCCAAGCCCTGTCTAACCTGGCCTTGAACACTGCCAGGTATGGGGCAGCCACAGCTTCTCTGGGCACCCTGTGCCAGCGCCTCAGCACCCTCACAGGGAAGAACTGGTTCCTTATATCTAACCTAAACCTCCCTGTGCATATCAGGTGGTTTTGTGCAGCCCAGGTCTGAGGGATAAATTCTCCTTCCACTGGAGTTGGTGGCAACCTTCACTGACAGAACAAACCTTCCTTAAACCAAAGACTTGCTCCTTAGCGAACCATGTCCTGAGGATGATACAAAAGCTGAACTTTTGTTGTATTGTCTTTAATTCTAATAAAGAAGTTCTTTAAAAATAAATACACAGTGCAGTAGAAGCAGAACACGAATCCTTAAGATCATTAATATATATATGAGAAAGTATGGATGAAATTGTTTAGAATCTTACTTATTTATTATGTGGTTGCTGTTATCTGGGCCATTTAAAGTGAATATATCTCATGTTTGGGGAACTTCCTGGAGGAAAACTGTTGAGCGCTATTGACCCTTGGATAGACATAGAACCATAGAATCACAGACTGGTTTGTGTTGGAAAGGACCTTAAAGCTCATCCAGTTCCAGCCCCTGCCATGGGCAGGGACACCTTCCACTAGAGCAGGTTACAGTCCTAAGAATCTTAACTATTGGGCAGACCTGAGGCAAACTCATGTGGATGCTGTTGCCTTGGGCAGCCTAGGGAGACTGG
>JANHGB010030147.1:25000-26930 GCA_026283785.1 Coracopsis vasa
CACACTTTAGGGATAGGCAGTAGGAGTGGATGTCTTGAGTGGAGGTTACAATGTGAGTGATGTTGAGGGTCTTGCATGAAGTTCAAGGCCTCCAGAAGTCCTTAAACTTGCTCTTTGTGGGTACAAGGCTGTAGATTGATAGCAGTACATGCCCTTCTGTTGTTCAGGCATTAAAGGAGATGTCTGTATCATAGAATCTCAGGCTGGTTTGGGTTGGAAGGAAACTTAAAGCTCATCCAGTTCCAACCACTGCCACGGGCAGGGACACCTTCCACTAGAGCAGCTTGCTCCAAGCCCCTGTGTCCAACCTGGCCTTGAACGCTGCCAGGGATGGGGCAGCCACAGCTTCTGTGGGCACCCTGTGCCAGCGCCTCAGCACGAAGCAGGATGTTCACCGGTCACCAGCATTTCTGATACATGTAACTGATGTGTATGTGTTTACATGCCCACTTTTCACTTCTTCACTGTGTGTGTCCACAGTCCTTGTCACAGAGGGCACAAATTGGGATCTTGGCCATTGTTGCCTTTCAGGATGTGACTCAAATAGTTCTCAGATGCTTTCTTGACTTAAACCCTTTGCTGGAGATGTGGTTTTAGCCAAGAGCTAAACCCCTGCAAGGCTGTAGACTTCTTGCTTTGTTGCTTTTCTTCCTCAGTCCTCTACTAGAAAAGGCTTTTCGAGGAGCCGTCATTCAAGGCTCTGCAGCAGCTTGCAGTGCTGTCAAGGTGCTGTCTTTCATGCCATCCGAGCAGTTAATGGCACATTATGATTATGGTAAATCTACAGGCTACAGGGTGCTGCTGTGTGGTTTTAGTCCCATTAAGATATCTGCTCGAAAGTGGGTTAAAAATGTCTTGGGTTTACAACTGAAGGATTGAGGTCGGGCTCTAGTGTTGGGTTTAACTCAGTGGGCTGGCGGAATTTCTTGTGGGGAAGTTTCAGTTGTTTTATGAAACAGTTATCACCTTTTTGAGGACCTGGGTACCATATTGTAATATATTGGCATATTACCCTTACCCACCTTTGAATTCCTCTGATTTAAATCCCAGGTGCCACAAAGGCTTCGTGTTTTACCCAGTAATTCATCTTTATCGTCTTCTACAGCTGGGGAAATGAGCAGTAATATTTTAAGTGCTTGCCAAAATGTATCATAACTGTAGTGAGCCTTCACTAAGGAAAGTCAATAGAGGTGAAAAATGACGTTGAGGACTCGCAGCTCTTCCAGAGATGGGTGGTAGAACACTTGGCTGGGAGTGAGATGGCATGAGGAGGAGCAGTGCTTCAGAGACATACACAGACATTAGCGCAGCAGTGAGAGGTAGATGACACCCACATCTGAGCTGGTTGCACTTAGACACCCATTTGTCACCTCTGTATGGTGTGAGTCACTTGATGAAGTGGAAATGGCTCCATTGGGATAAGATGGATGGCACCCTCAGCTCCAGCTCCCATATGTGAAGGGAGCCAAGGGGACTAGCACTGGTGACTTGCTGCCATCAGACCAATCCCACCCAAGCTGCCTGCAGGGTGAGTGGCTCTGGGAGGATCACACAGGGCCTGAGCTTTGTGGGAAACCAGTTGGAGATCCAAGTAGCCTGAGGAGCCCCAAAACTTGTTATTTCTTACTGGGAAGATGACCTGGTCTCAGAGGTACTTCAGTCTGAGCTGCAGAAGCCGAGTCCCCATCCTGCCCCTGACAGCTTGTGTTCAGACTAATTATAAGCTGGTATGTGTTTGATTTTGTGTATTAAGAGTTGTAAGGAGAAGTCATGAGAGAGAAAACTGTGTTTGTCTCAGAAATGGTTTCATATTCCTGTTTCATAGAATCGTAGAATGGTTTGGGTTGGAAGGTCCCTTAAAGCTCATCCAGTTCCAACCCCTGCCACGGGCAGGGACACCTTCCACTAGAGCAGCTTGCTCCAAGCCCCT
>JANHGB010030149.1:1760-21552 GCA_026283785.1 Coracopsis vasa
GGGTTTGGGCTCAAAAAAAAGCCTTTTATGGACAAAACGTGAACAACATGGTCTTAAAATAGGTCCTAGAGTAGAATATTTCAGTTGGAAGGGAGCTTCTGACTCAAAAGTCTTCATGTGGTTCCAAATAGAAAGAATAAGCTTAAATTGAAATAAGGACAAATCAGGCTGGATAAGTAAGGAAAAACCCCAACCAACAACAAAGAGAACGCTAGAAGAGCAAAAGCTGTGTCTGGCATCAGAAGGGTTTGCCCAGGAAGGTGGGAACTGGTGCTGGGGTCAGGTGAAGAAACGCATTTGCTCTTTTCTCTTCATAGAGAAATATAATGCTGTCACCCAATGAGGGGCTGGGTCTTACCCTTTTCTTTCTCTTTACCTCTCCCTTTAGCTAGACAAGGCCACCAAGGTCCCAGAGTAACCAAGCAGTGTGACCTGCGAGTAGCAGTGAGGTGCAGTAGGCAGGAGGCATGGGAATTGCCCTGGCTACCTGCTGGTTTGGTCCAGCCAGCGAGGTGATGCTTTGAGGTGCAACCTAATGGCCACGTACATGCCTGGGAATGGAGCCAGTGTTTCTACAGCAGCACTTGACACGAGAGGAAATACCAGAGAAAATCCAGTGGAACTTTACAAGTGAAATGTCTCTTAATTGTTCAGGGGTCACAGCCTCTCTCCATCAAAGCCCCAGATAACAAGTTTCCCTTCAGCCCTGTTTGGCCTTGTCTTTCTGAGGTACAAACCTGAGCTTTCAAGCATGAGTAACAAAATCACAGGTGTTGTCTAATCTATGCAAAAGGACATCCTTTTGCTGCATAGGGCAGCTCCTAAATAGAGGAATTCACTCCAGTTTTGGGCAATTTCTCTCTATGATGACAATTTAGCAGCAGAGAAAAAGGTGTCAGAAAAGCACCTTTGAGAACAGGCATGAACATGTTCAGTCTTACAGTGTTTCTGCACTAAATCACACAAGTTTACCCACAGCAGAAAGCTTAGTGCTCAAGTGCTGCTGGGTGATCAGCTTCCAGAAACAACCAAAGATGACTTTTTAATTTATGTTTGATGTTTCTTGCTAATTTAAATGTCACTGCTCATATCTATGTCTCTGTTACCTCAAGGGTAGGCTACTCAAGTGTGAACTATAATAGTGCTGTATCTCAAACCCACTTGAAAAGGTGCTTCAATGCAGACTGCCTCTGTTTACATTTAAAATGATATATTATTATTTATTATTTATATTGCAGTAATATCCAGCAGCTCCAGACATCCATTAGGAAGCCTTTACAGTCAGTGCAAGCCAGACCATAAAGTAATGTCCCTGCCCCTGATAGCTTTTGTTTATAAGCAAATCTAGCCATGAATATATCAGCATGTCTTCACAGAAACCAGATATGTCTGTGTTGCAGTGTTGAGGTTTTAGTTTTTAATCATACAGCTGCCAATGGACTCGGATTTTACTGCACAAAAGGCTTCCTCTTCCTTCTTCCACAGCTAGAATCACTTCAGGCATTCAGGCTTGAGGCTACTCAGGTAAATGAGGCAAGGTAGTTGAAAGGGCATTTATAGTTTGACTTTGAAATTGTCTGTATTTGGTACAAATAATAACAATTTGATGATAGGTAACTCATGCTGCAGATGTACTATGAGGCTTTTGGGACGCGACTGATGGAGGAGCGTTACTTGGGTATTCTCTTTCTCTCCCTCTTTGTTTCCTGGAGCTGAAAGCTTAGAAGCCCACAGCACATGGAAACCTTTTAGATCTATTTACTCAGAGACCTTTTTCCCCCTGCAGATGTGTACAGACTGATTGGCTTTGACAGACAGTGCAGCCTCTGCCTCGTCTGATAAGAAAGGCCCTGTGCTAATAAGCTAATATTCTCAGTTGCACTCATAAATGATGCAGTGATCCTAACAGGCTTTTCAGCTGCTACCAAAAGTCCCTGATCCATATGTTTAAGTGCACTCATGAATGCTGCAGGAACAGGGAAAGCTTGCTGCTCGTGTCAGAGAGCAGGTAGGGTTGTTAATGTGTTGTTGCCCTTTTCCATTCTTCTATACACCTTTTCTTAGATGAGCTGTGCTTAACTTCAGTGTCACGGAAGAAAAATGCAATAGTACGGAGTGTGGAAAGATGTTATATCTGCTTTGTTTCAAATGAGATAGCAATCTGATGTTGTGCTGCTACTACTTCTTGGTATCTGGTGCTTAGCAGGCAGGTTCTTTAATATCAGTACTCATATGAAAGAGTGCGGCACCTCAATTCAGGCTGTGAGATGTGAGCCGTCTTGGAGACTTTGGGCTGGAGCTCAAGGCTGAATCATGTTTTTGGAGACCTGTATACATCTCTGTCATAAAAGATATGTTTGACAGGATTCTTTGTATGGAGAAGCCAAAATTGCCATCCCTCCTTGTTAAACTTGCTAAGTGCTTGTTTGCATGGTCAGGCTGGCTGCTGGACCAGATGACCAGCCCAGATGTTCATCTTACACCAAGTCAAGTCTTGTGTGTCCACCTTCCCAGTTGTCAGTAGGAGCCAGCTATGCAGAAGATAAAGGAAAGAAAGAGGTTCTTTTAATCCACTAACTGTACTCGAAATGTGGGGAGAATGGCATCCTCACATGTATGTTCAACTTGCATATCCAGTGATTCACACCAACACCCACACTACCATCACAGTCATACAAAGATTAGCACAAAATCTGCTTTTCTTCACTTTTGCTTCCAAAATTAGCTCACCCCTGAGTCTTCCCTTTCTACCTTAAAAAAACCCCCCCAAAACCTCACGTGCTAACCTGGTCCATTTATTTTTGTGCTTTCTATTGCTAAAAAGTCCTATTTTTCAGGCTAAATTGTTGCTTCGCTACGCTACTGCAAGAGCAGATCAAGGCACGGTTTGTTCCTCTGTTCCCTTTCTGCCGCTTGAGCGAATGCCTGTGTTTAAAAGCATTTGCCTGAATTGAACCCAGCAAATTCACTTGCAATATTTAAGAAGATCTGTCAGCGGTGCTGTGTTCCTTGTGTTTAATCCAATAAGTATCATACGTGTTCTGAAGTGCAGAACTCAATGCGAGATGTCTTTGTGCGCCTGTGGGTGTGCATCAGCCTATTCATCTTCTGGTTTTCTGACTGCTCTTCAATAACCTGGACATTAATGTGACCCTGCCTGCAACCAAAATCCTGTTGTCACACTGTGCTCATCAGAGTTGGGTTTGATGCAGGGGCTCTGAGTGCCTGCATTGTGCTTGGCACTGGACTGTGATCAAGGCAGAGAAATGAACTGCTGGAATACAGACCCAGCCATGGCCAATGGTGATAGAGCCTCGAGGTTCCTCCACAGGCTACAATGCTATCTGCAGTGACCCTACTTCCACCACACTGTCCTGTAAAGGAGATGTGCAGGGAAGGAATAGTGGGAACTTACAATATGATGGATTTGGCTGACTTTTGTGGGGTTTGGAAGACTGGAGTGGAGGATTTAGTGAAATAAAAGCCCTGCAGCCAGTGCTCCTTCACCAGCAGCGGTACTGAGTCCTTCCCAAGGGTGACAAAATGCTCTTTTGGGAGGACAGAAGTCAAGGCTATGGGTAGTAAATCCATGCTAATGTGGAGCTGTATCAATGAGAGTCACACTGAAAAGACTTTAAAATGTCTCCTCTCCCTTTCCTTTCCTCCCATCCTTCCACATTTTCATTTCTTTAAAAAGTCTTGGAAACGGGAATATGGCTTTACTCATGATTGTTATTAGGAATGATGGGATGGGGAGGCAGCTTTGTGGATAATGTCAGAACCTTCAGACATAATACATTATGGAGCCTAATTATTCCTGATGTAATAGCTTCTGGATTTCTTACCCAACAGTCCTTTAGCCCACAAGAAGTGCTTTCCTACATCTGCATTTCTAGGTTTCTTGGAGAAAACAAGCTTTAACCAAATGACATCAATAACTCCATTTAAATTAAAAGGAATAATAAGAAAGGTTAAAGCTCTAGCTAATATTTTACTTCAGACAGGCACACCTGAGGAGGTAAGCTGTTGGAGTGAGTAGCTTATGAGAGGGGCCTGGAGCATCTCTATGCCAGAGGCATAAAACCTGCCTGCGACTGGCATCCTCCCCCTGCATAAAGACAGTTGTACAGAAGGCCTGCAGATATGCTTATCTTTTCTGTGGCTGTGTAGGAAACTTGGAAGGAAAAGTGAGACTGATTATGGGCTTGGAGACCTGCAGTGAGGGTTGGATGAAAACTCATCTGCTAGAAATGTGCAATGAGGAGAAAGACTCTGGCTTGGTGTTTGATCACAGAATGATTATGAACCACTAAACAAGTATGGCTGTATAAAACCCAAATGTACTGTTAAGATTCAACAGCTGAAGCGTTTCCTCCATTTATACAGAGGCATGAATGTCCTTGTGGAAATTGTTGGTAAGGGTACTGGATGCAGCACTGATCCCTCAGTCAAAATAGATGGATTCAAGCAGAAAAAGGTGTAGAACAAAGTGTAGAGAGTTTGATAATTATGTGGGAGAAAATATTGTACAGGATGCAACTGAAACAGCCAAACCCATAGCTTATTTGGCCCAGAAAAAATGTTACCTTTGAAAGATGCTCTTATAGAAAGAGTAAGGGAAGAACTTCTTAACCTAAAAGATGATACTGCTGTGACAGCAATTGAGTATAGATGAGACATAAATTACTAGGAGCTGGGAGCAACATGAAGAGCTCCCACTCCCATGTTGTTCAAATTGGTTTTAGTTAATGGTCAACATTATTGAAATCCTGATCTCAGAAGATGAACTGGAAAACTAACATAAAGTAGCACTGACCCTTTCCAAATTTTAATGGATTTCATATTACTAGAGGCATATCCTTCACCTTCCTCACTCCTTGCTCCCTGGCTACAGAGAGTGTCTTGTATGGTTTCAATGTAAAGCCTTATTTATGTTGGTAGTTTTATTATACTAGTGGGGTTGGTCAGCTTAAGGGATCAAAGCCACATTTTTTCTCCTCAAAAACAAAGAATATGTTTTATTTGGCTATATCTAGCATGATATCTTTGTAAAAACAATCCCTAATGCCCAAAATAGTAGTGGAGAAAACCACTGGGAAGAGTTTTGTATCAAAAGCAGGATTGTATGCTTTATTACTGACAAAATATTATGATGCCTGCTGGCTACATTGTTCTGAATCTTGCTTTAGCATCGGCATCTTTTAAGAGGCAGGTACAAAACACTGTGATACATGGAAATCTTAAGCACTGGCTGTAGGATTTTCTGGGTGTGCTGGAAAGCTTTACCAAAATAGCTGGAATAAACAAGAATTTATTTCTGCTGCTAAAAATGGTAGATTTGTCATCTTATGAATGTTTAATATAAACTAATATGTATGAATGACGCCAACACAAAAATCACCCTGAGGGCTGGGTGCATTAATTGCAGTGCCTTGACTAACGCAAGTTTATTTGTGGTAGAACTGAAGTGTTTTGCTGGAGTCTGCAGTGAGTATTTTTAGGCTAAAAAGACATCCTTTTTGCTCAGACATGACAAGCTCCTGCTGTAGCCACAGTTAATGTCAACCAAAGAGTGCTTTGGGCACTGTTGGTATTTATATCTGTTCTCTTCCAGGGTAACTGGATCTTCAGTGGGGTTTTTATTGCTGCAAAATATGATGCTCATAATGTTGTGCTTGACCAGAACAGTTACCTAGCCAGGAGTTAAGTGTCTTGGATGAGGGGTCTGCAGACTGGGTGAAATTACCCGGAGTCATGGGTTTACAGAAAGAGTGATCCTGGATAGTAAAGAAATGGGCAAAATAACTTCAGCAAAGGTCGGTCCCTACTGTCCTGCATTAGAGCTGGATTCCTGCTGCTGAATCCAAATGTTTTCCTCTTCTTTGTACCAGACTCTGTAATACACATAAAACCATCTCTATATGTTACCAGAAAACTCAACAAGTGACTATTGTAGACCATAGGTAGAGTGGAGAAAAATGGGAAAAGGAAGGCATTTAAGGACATCTAATTATTCGTGTGGAAATTCCTACAGTTGAGAACAGTGAATGGGAGACAGGAGGAGGGAGATTTCCATTTAATAATGTTCTGTCTGGGTCAAAGGAACAGACAAAAACTTGGAATCAGTCCTGGACCTCTCTGAGTACCTGTCTGCATATTTAAGAGCCTTAAATATATAGATCCTAAGTTCTGCTTCCACTACTGCAGATTTGTGGGGTTTCTGCTCTCATTTCATCCTTACTGAGTATATATCCTCAGCAATAGCGAGCCTGAAGTTACATCTTTCATTCCTAACTGCACAAAATCTGTGAGACTAAATGACTGAAATACAGCATTATGGAACAAAAGCTTCCTTCTCCCTCATTTTCTTTCTACATGACACAAAGTAATGACATCTCCTCAGAGTTATTATATAGAAAGATATAATCTATGAAAGAAATCCTGAGCATCACTTCTTTCCTCTGTGACACAGGGAAGTGATAACTCCATGGCACAAAATCAGTGCAACCGGGCATGGAGTCAGATTCCAGATGTGTGATGATGTCTTAGTGTAATAGAAGAAACTAATTCTTGCAAAAGAAAGCAGCACGCTGTTTGTCAAGGGTGTCCATAAATTTCTGCCTGTGTTTCCTTTTGTGAGCGGAAAGCAGACAACAAGAGAACAAATGAATCCTCTCCTTCGATGCTTCAAACATCACTATAATGATGGGTAAACAGTGGCAACTTCTATAACCATCACGAAACGAAGAATTTACTGTCATGTTTCTCATGGGCTCTCATTTAAAACTGTGTTCTTGGAGAAACTCAGGTCAAGAGTAAAGAAGAACAAGTTGACAGAGATGTGGTTTGACAGCTGGAATATCACCGAGCGTACCAGGTTAAACTCTAACAGGCTTTATGGAAAAGGACTTCTTACAGGAAAAGCGCTTGAGTCTGTTAGTGTCCATCCTTCACAAGGATTTCTTACCTCTTGCTAGTTCATACACCTTGTAGCTAACACGATTTAAGAAGTAATCTTTCTGACCGGTCAAGATGTGCCTTTGGTCACTCAGCAACGAGTTTTTATTTAATCCATCTTCAGGACTTCAGCAATTCTCTACTGAAGTCTAAGAAAATGCAGTAAATGAAGCAAAATTTGACATCTTTGCTTTAGGTTTCTGTGAAAACCTTCACCCTTTCTTCTTCAACGCTTACTTTAGGACTAAATTTGGCACAAACATTAGTCAGAAGCACCACAGCCAAGTATTTTTTTCCCCCCTAATTTCTCTAAAAGGATGGGAAAAGAAAAAAAACCCTTTAGGTTTAGTCAATATTCCAAACTCCAGAGAAGCAAAGAGATATCCTCAAGCTCTCAATTCCTTGTAATTTGTTTTAAACTCCTGAGTAAGGTCATGTAAGTGAAGGGTGGGGGGTACCTGCAGGGAAATGTCTCCTTTTTACGGCAAAAGCAGAAAGCCACAGTTAAGGATATTTCAGTGGGGTTTGTGAACAGAATGGGGTTTTAAACTGCTTTTGTAGTCTGGGTTTTCTTTTCCTTATTGCTAAAGGTAACAGATTGCGTTAGCAATGTTAAAGAAAAGCCTCATAGTGTCTTTGAATTAAGTGCTCCTCTGGCTTTAAAGGGTTCAAGACTTTGAACTAATGAATGGTGAGGCTTCCTATATTTGAGGGCTTTCCTTTTTGAAGCATCGCTTTTGTTTTATCATCCAAAATGTCCTCGGGGATCCTGAAAACACTTTTACAAAGCAGGAGTCCAAAAGTCACCTGTTTATAGCAAAACTGCTCTCCAGGGGAGGGGAGTAAGTGACACAGAAGTCATTCACCTCAAATAAAGATAAAAATAGATGTAAATAATATCGAGCTCTAATAAAAGATTAGACGTTGCCAGGCTGGAGAGGGTGAGGAAGAGGATGGGGATTGTTAAAGAACAGGATCTCGTCCTTGGGGAATGGTCCTCCTTTTAGTGATATTCCTCACTTTAAGGGCAAGCAGTGTGAGCTGTGCAGGGTGAGCTCTCCCTTCTTCCCATCAGCAGAGGTCCTGCCCAAGGTGATACTAAAGATCATGCACATTAGAGATGGGAACTTGCTGGTTGTCATTGACTCAGATACAGGACCAAACCTCAGACAAAGGTGACAGGGATCACCTGGTCATTACAGCATAAACCTCTGCCAAACATTTTAACAGTAATGTGAAAAACAACCAATGTCATGGGGGGAAAGAAAGGGTCAGGACAGAAGTATAAAATAATTGGGAACTGAGAGAGCTTCTTTAGGAATTTCACAGTTTGCGTTCTTTAAAGAGAAGCTGTATAAATGTGGTGCCAGACCTCATCTTTCCCAGGAATAAGATGTCATTGAGAAATATTTTTGCTTTCCCTACTGTGGCATATTTGCTTAGAAATATCAGAAGTTTTCATGGGTTATAATCAACAAATTCAGGAACTCATGTATGCTGCTGAATTTCCCCACGCTCTGGCCATATTGTGTTTTCCCTAAACAAACCTGTGCACAAGAGCTGTCATAAGCTGGTAAAGCTAAAAGCAATGTGTCCACAGGAAAGTACAGTCTTGCTGTCTTTATTCTTGCAATTTAAATGGAGTAGCAAAGGCTGCTCCACCTGACCCAAATTTTCCCTTGCCAAAGTGGGATGACAGGAGCTGATTCTTCTCTATGAAGAAAATAGCTCAAGGCGGGCCAGGGAGAGATGCTCTCAGCCATTAATGAAGCTTCATTGCAGCTTGTCAGGTCTTTGCTTTCAGTTCAGGCTTTGGCATGCACAGCTTAAAAATAGTCCATTTGGTCTGCACTGGCAGAGGAACATCCAAACCCAGGGATGGAGATACCCTTGACCACATTGTCTCCTGCAAAGAGACTCTTCTCAGGTCACCAGGAGTCCTTTGTTCTAACTTCTGCTGTATGGTCGGGTGTTACATCTCATTGTGTATAAAGTGTATTTTTCACACGAAGAAACCCGTGCTGTAAAATAAAAGTATATATTTCCAAAAAGACATTTTTGGTGAGCTGACAAAGGTCATCTGCACATGTCAGCTATTCTTTTAAAACCCCAAATTCTCCAGTACAATGATGGTGCTGCTGATACATGTTTTCATGCTTTAGAAACTTGTTTCTTGGGTCTTTCAGTTTGGCTGATACAGAATGAAAAAGATTATCTTGAGATTGGTCTAAAGTCTTAGATAAAGTCTCCTTGGATATACAGGTTTCTTAACTTGGTAAATTTGGGAATCAGGTTGCCCAGAGAAGCTGTGGCTGCCCCATCCCTGACAGCGCCTCACCACCCTCACAGGGAAGAAGTTCTTCCTAATCTAAATCCATCCTCTGTCAGTCTAAAGCCATTCTCCTTTGTGCTATCACTACCTGCCTTTGTCAAAGTCACTCTTCAGATTTGTTGTCAGCCCCTTTAGGTATTTGAAGACTGGAACTCAGTTGGGTGTTTAACAGCTCTTCCCCCAAAAAAGTTCTTTGTAGGTTAACTTAATTAGCAAATGACCCACCATTAAATTACAATGCTATTTTCCATCCAAAGAATGTCACTGACAGCTCTCAAGGTACCAGAACATTTTTATCTACAAATCAATAGCAGAGCTCCCCAACACTTGTACTATCAGACGATCAAAGCTGCGATAGCACGGCAATCAGTCACAGCCCCCAAGAGCACAACACTGCCTTCTAATGACACGAGTGTTATCTGAGATTTGCAGGACCTGATCAATTGAGTGAGACACTAGTTGACAATCAATAGTTTTCTATCATTATAGCAACCCCATTCATAGTGCTGGAGGAAGAGGTTTGTCAGCATTTTCAGTTCATGCTTTTTTCTGGGGTTTTATCCACTCAGATGTGTGAACTCCAACTTGATTTAGCAGATGTGTGCTCGGTTTTGCTCATGTCCCAGACAGCTCAGTGCTTTCTGACCCTTTATTACTTTATTACCTTTTATTTAAGACTATTGTTCTGCACATCCAAAAAGGGAAGGCTAAGGAGCAATTGCCTTAGAACAACGCTCTTTTGAGGGAGAGTTGCAGAGGGGATAATGCTGCCTGATGGCCACAACTGCTGTTGTCGTTATGAGTAGCCAGGGCAAGGTGGCCCATATTCCACAACACCTCAGTTGCTACTCCATCTGTCTCTTGTGTCCATAGGTGTGCTTAGATCAGTGTTGGAGTACAGAGTTTAAAACCTTGAATTTTGGCATTTGGTGTCTGAATAGGCCCGTGCAAGTAGAGCGTGACATGAAACCCTTCTCAGCCAATGTTTCTCAGAAATCAAAGCCAAAATCAGTCTCCTAGATCTGTAGCCAGGCTCTTAAATAGAAGACCTGAGTTCCTCAGTGCTAAGCCCCAGCTAGCTCTTATTAATTGATACTCGCCAGTCTTGAAATCAGCTTACTTAGGAGCTTAAGGTGAGGTTTCTCTTTCCAACACCCCATTATCTGTCATGCCCACATTATTATATCTGGTGTTCCAGTCATGCTGAGTTGTTGAGAGACTCACCCCATCTGCAGCAAACATTTGCAGCTTTACCCTTGAGTTAGCAGCTCTAAGGTTGCTTCTGCCCTTCCTCATGGATGCTGATCTGAGCAAGGGGCTGGTATTTCACCACTCTGCCCAAAAAAGCCTTGAAGTAGAGGCTGGAGAGAGCCTTTGGTGATGACAACAGCTCTGCCAGGAATGGTTTCTCCACCAAATTTAGGGCAAGATGACTGGATTCAATAAAGAGAAGGTAAAACACTCTTGTGCCCTGGAACTACTTTTGCGCTTGCTCTTGGCTTGTTACTTGAGGTCTTTTAACATAACCGCTTGCCCAGAGTAACCCAGCACTTCAGTCTGGGAGAGGAGGAGTGCTTGGGACTTGCTGTCTGGCAGAAATAATATCTTCAAGCAGAGAAGGAGGCTCAGGAGGGTGATTCTGGGGCCAGCCGGTGCCCACAGGGCAGGATGGGACCCATACGTTACCTTCAGCTCTAAAGTGGCTTTCTCTGCTCAGCACACAAACCATCACCTCTGTTTGATAGGAGCTAAAGTTCATGGTCTGCTTATAAACCCAATGGAAAAAATGGATCTTATTACATAGGGTCATATACTTGTCCTTGCCTGTTCATAAAAGTAATGGAGGTTTCGGATCCGATTCCCACCTTTGGCTGGAAGTTAAAGTTCTGGCTGTGTGGAGAGCTCTGTGCCCTGCTTTCATTCATTACTTTGTTGTGTAAATAATTCAGTTTAATATTTCCTCTTGATCTCTTGCCTTTGCTGCACTCTGCTTATCCCCACAGCCATCAATTGGATCACATATTACAGCTGGATTTGGGTTGCTGGCTGGGTATTGTTTTGGGGGCTCCCAGACAGGAGGATATCTCTTCATAAATTCTTCATCATATTTGTAAAGAAATCTACGATCTCATTTGAATGTAATTAACTCAGTCGCTACACAATTAGTTTATAGGATTTATCAATGCCACTATTAAAGCCAGCTAACAAGCTCTGGCAATCCCTGTGTGGATTTTAAACCACAATACAGACAGGCATAATAATAAAAGGGGAACTTTCTAATATTCTCCTGTGGGTGGAATCCTGGCTCCCCTCCGTGTTTTACACTGCCTTCAAATTAAAGTGCCTGCCAGCAGTTCAAGCCCTGAGGTCCTCAGTCAGTTTTCAGTTTGGCTGCTTTAGGCAAATTCTTATTGCCTTTTATTGTGTTTTTTGGGGGGATATTTTCTGTATTTATAAGTAAGGGTGGAATTGGAGACGAGTATTTCTCATAGGACTTTACCCTTGTTTAAGCTGACGTGATTATGGGAATTAAGTTGCATGGAAAGATGCTTATTTGTGGAGCTGGGTTTGGCCTTGGCTGCTGCTTTAGCAGAAATCAGTATACCTCGAAAGGCAAATTAGGACTGCACTAATTTAATGAGAATAGACTTGAAGCGTGGAAATGTTTATGGATTCCAGTGCTATGTTTGAAAGATTTGTTCTTGTTCCACGTTTAAGTATTCATATCCGTTTATATACAGGATAGATTAAAACCAGAAGAAAAGCCTAAAGCCAAAGTTTCTACTTACCCCATTTTTTATTTACAAGGAAATTAGGAAATGCTAGCCTTTTTATCTTCAGGATTCCTACTGGAGGTAAAATGGCAAAGATCAGGTTTTCATTGCGAGGTTATTAGATTTGGCCTTATGTGGATTCAGTTTAGAAGAATTAAAGGAAATCTTAACCCATGCACCTTGCCTTGCCCCTGTGGCTCTCAGGGCAAGGAAAGATGGGCATTCTCTTCCCCAGAACAAACAATTATGCCCTTAAACAAAATGCAGAATGATGTAGTCACAGGTAAGTGCCATAAAGACTGTGGGGGGACAGTGACCCTGGCCCCATGGCGTTATCCCCCTGACTGCATAGGGATGTCTCGGTTCAGCACCATGCAGAGTTCCAACCCATTGACTGGAGGAGAGGAAACCTGGTTACTGTAATGAAATCATGGTGTGTAATGCCTTTGAAAACCATAATGCCTTGGCAAGTCAGAATTCTATGCCTCGGTTTGTCTGTACATTGAAAATAACATGGGTTTATGTTAAAACGCCTAGGTGATGCTGTGAAATCATTAGATGAGGAATGGGGTTTGGTGTGCATGCACGAAGTATGGTGGATGTTGTTTGTTACCAAACGTGGAAAGAATTGGTGGATATATCTGATTATCCACTAAAAAGTTCCCTAGTTTCCTGCTGGCCAAGCAGAGACCATGCTCTTCTCATGAGCCTGGCCACTCTGAGCCCTCTGTTTCACACTGGTTAGGCTGCTTTTCTTGCATAGGACCTGCTCTTCTGTTGAACTCAAGTGAGAAGTTGTCCCTGGAGCCCATGGGTGTCTCCAATGGGCCCGGGTTTTTCCCTGAGAGCAGAGGATATCTGTAGGGGTTATTGAGTTCATGGAGCTTTGTGCCTTCTTTGGGGTCAGGAGCTGTGATTTCCCTGATTTAGACACACGTTTGCTCTCTTTCAAAGCCTGTTATGCAGATTTGTCATGTGAGAACGGGTGCTCCCAGCTGCGTTGGAGGTGCTTTGCCATATGTCACAAGATGAGATTTCTGACTTCACTCCAGGTGAAGCATCAAATTGATTTACATTTTCTGTTGAGAGATGGAAGCTATTTCCAGAATAATACTTTTCTTCTGTTTTCTCTGTACTGAATTGTTATTTTCACTAAAAAGATATAGGAGAAACTGACTGGAAACATGAGTGTGGTCTTTGAATGGAAAAGCAGAGGATTTATATTGCATAAATGAACATACAGTGAAGAAATGTCTGATTTTATAAGCATGAAAAATAAATATCAGTAATTCAAGTTTCATAAGCCCAGGTCATGCCCATGTAGTTTAGAGCTTCAGGTTTGGGTATGGAGGCTGAAAATGTGGCTGTGCTGAAGTTAAAGGCAACTTTGCCATTACCTTCTGTGTGGCCAGGATTTCACCCTGAGGGAAGCTGCTGGGAGAGCACAGGATGATTTTCCAAGGCAAATTCAGATCTTCCTCTCATTAGAGGATTCAGTTTGGAGCAGAGCAATAAATGGGAATTTCAGCTTTTTGAATACCTAAGGAGTGGTGAGAATGATTTCCTTTCTTCCTCTCCAGCCACCTGAAAGGGAAGGCTCAGCTGTATGAGGAGCAGACAGAAAAATCATGCAGTAAATGCTTACTTGGAAATACTTATAAAAAGCAGCAATCACATAGATGTGATAAACCATCTGATATAAGCACAGCACCTCAGAGTCTGGTTCTTAATAGATAATACAATTAAAATATGTATAATGGTATTTTATTTTTCTAAAGCTTGTCAAACTTTGATTCAATAGCAACGATAGGACAAGGGGTGATGGGTTTAAACTTAAACGAGGGAAGTTCAGGTTAGATATAAGGAAGAAATTCTTTACTGTAAGGGTGCTGAGGCACTGGAATGGTTTGCCCAAGGAAGTAGTGAATGTTCCATCCCAGGTGGTGTTCAAGGCTGGGTTGGACAGAGCCTTGGGTGACATGGTCTAGTGTCCCTGCCAATGGCAGGGAATAGGAACTGGATGATCTTAAGGTCATTTCCAACTCTATTCTACGAACAGTGACACTACAAGCTGATGGTATTGCTTCTTTCTTTTCTTCTTACACAGAATAATAATATTTGCTTTTTGAGGGAGACTTGTATTTTATATCAGTCATTGCTCCCTGAAACAATATTTTTCTTGGAAGTGAGTTGAACTTAATTGAATAGACTGACTTAATTCCAAAGGAAACTGTCCTCTACTTCTAATGCTGTTTAATTTACTCATTCTTAATGTTGTCCTTTAGTTAACACAGAGGCTCTTCCTTGAGAATCTCATTCTGGTTTGAAAGGTTTTTAAGAGAGAAGTTGTAATCAGTCATGTTCATGGGAGGTGCTTTTTGACTATCCCTCATTTAGAAAGTGAATAGAAGGGTGTATAGAGAATATAGCTGGCTTTGCCCCAATGTGGGATACCCAGGGTAAGGCAGTCATGTTCCCTGCTGCCTCTCAAACCGTGGCCTCCCAGTTTCAGCCAAGTTTATGATGTCTGTGACCCCCAGGACATCTACATGTGGCTCAATGAAGGACATAAACCAGGAGATGAGGCTCAGCAGGGTTGGGAATGACTTGTTCTTAGCCAAGCTGCTTAGGTGTGAAATTAATTTCTAGAGTAATTTGGATGGAGGCAAACCCTATGAGGACCTGCCCATCTGTGAGGTGCGGGACTCTTCCACAAGAGCTGTAAAAAGGAAGGTAATATAGATAAGGTGGCAAATACTTGGAGAGTACCATAGACCTGGCTTACTGGGGAGTGCCTGGATCTGGGCTAATCTTCCTTTTAACTCAGTGATCAGTGAGAATCGACTTGCCCAAAATGTAAGTCAAGACACAAATTCACCGAACAGCACTTTTGTTATGTGTTGTACACAGGGACAGGTTTAACAAGCAGGATGGCACTTCAGCTCGCTGGAAACCCAGCGCTTTGTTGTGGTTTATTATTCCAGTGATGTCTCCTGAAGGATCTGATGATTATTGTAGTATTCCTACTTGTTTTGTGGGTAACTGTGAGAGGATCTGTAATTTGGGAAAGAGGAGCACCTTAATATTGCCAGCATGATCTTCCTGATGGCATCTGGGAGACCTTCCAGCACATCATCAGCCGAGGTACCTCTGCAAGCTCATCCTGAACCTCCCACTTGCAGCTGCTTCATTCCCCTTTCTGTGGCTGTTGGCTTTTACCTGCTCCTTGCTTTTCTAAAGCTGCCCATAACAGAATCAAACCTCTAGAGAAAACAGTTGCTTCTCTGAACAGAGAGCTGTCATCACATCCCTTAAACCACATTTCCACCCGGCTTATGCTGACATGCCCAATCTATCATTATTTTGTCTGGCAAACAGTGAGCTCTCTTTTGCAAGTATTGTCTTTGGTCTTAAGTGAGCCTATCAAATTTAAAATGATCTGCATCTATTATGGTTTTGGCAGCATCTGTCTGCATTATGTATGGTGAGTCTATTAACTCTCTCTAAATGCAGCTATCTTCTCTCTTAATTTCCTGAGCCAAGCATCAGCACAAAATCCAAGACCTGTATGAAGTTAAAAGCCAGAAAAATCAGTATTTGTTTCCACATCAAATGATATTAGGAGAGATTTGTATTGTATTTGCACTGACATTTATCTCTACACTTCTGCATCAATGAGCTGGGCTAGTTTGCTTGTTTCGTATTGAAACAGAAACTGCTGCAGGCACTAATGCATTGAAAAAACTCCATTCCTTTGCTTCTTTCCTGCTTCTCTGACTTCTTTTTCAAATGGAAATCTTCTTCTGTAAACTCAAAATCCTTACCTGCAAATAGCACGCACTACACCCAAATCCAGTTTAATATGCACAAGTGAGCAGTTTTGTACATGCACATGAAGGAGCTGAGTTGAAGCCCCTTTGGAAAACATTGTGCTCCAAGGTAGAGAGGTTTAAAGGTTAGATTTCCATGTTGTTTTCCCCTGCTACATCTTCAGGAATTGAAACTCCATTTCCTTAAACATATAAACGATCATATTTTTCATCTATGTGATCGGATGCATATTTTCCAGGCACAAATAAATGGCATTTCCAGGCACTCCCAGTTGGGGATATTGAGGAAAGCTGGGTGTTGTCCATGGAACAAAATCTCCCAATTTCAGTATTTGAAGTTATATTTCTTTGGCCAGCACTTTATTTCATGTATCTGTTGCTTCAAAAGCAGATTTTCTACTGTATAATATGGCACAAGCTTGCAGTTACATCCAGGTAAGACTCACCTGGGAGAAAAAGATGTTATTGACTCCATCTTATTAGAGGAAGAACCAAAGCATAGAGTGAACTGATTTATCTGAAAATAGAGTGGAAGACGACAGCAGAGCTCATCTAAAAGCAAGGTGTCAGCCTTGACTGCACATCTGTATTTTCTCCTGCCACTCTTGTGGTGTCAGAGCTGGTTTCTACAGTTTCACCATTGCTATTTGCAAAGTCATCCTGAAGTACTCAGCTTGGTGCAGCGCAGTTTAACTTTCCTCTCTGGTTTTACACTCAGCATCTCACACAGAGGTCCCTTAACATCTGGGCTTCCAGCTGTAAGGCTTTCACCTCACTCCCCCTCTCCCATGCTTGCTGCTGAACCTGAATGGTTTATATGAGGAGATGATGACAGCCATGCCTGTTTGCGGTTAATGTGTTCTGACTACCCAGATGCACACCAAAGGTTTAGGTTACCAACACTGGAAATGCCTCTTGGTACCTTTTAAAATATGCAATAATGTTTGGTTTCCTTCTAGCTGACTTTTCCAAGTAGATTTTCTTTTCTAAGTAGCTGGAGCACAAGTATAGAGTTTCTTTTCAACAAGATATTCAGCATGTAACATCCCTTTGTGTGTCCTTGTATTGCAAATGTCCTTGATTAGTCACTAGATTAGGGGATATACACTCATTTTCCTTCCAATCTTCCTCTTTTGCTTTGCCCATATACTTTCCCAGTCTTTTAAGAACAGATTCCTGGATATTCCTTATTTGTCTTTGATGAAAACAGGACTGCATTGAATAAAGAATCGTGTTTTACATTCGGAACATGAGGGAAATCTGACAATTCTTGTATATTAAAACACAAAATTGAAATTAAAATCCAATTTCAGTCTTTAATTAATCTGATAAACTGGAAAGAATGGAGTTGATGGAGGGGAACCAGATTGCTGTGTGACATCAAGTTGCGTGGATGCTGTGCTCATACAGTTCTGTACCTTTAGACTGGCCAAAGGAACCCAGTACCTGACATCACGAAGCGAAGCATGACTGTGCTAATGCAGATGTGATTGGCTGCTCATTAGAACTTGTGTTTTAAAATCTGCTTGATCCCCTTTGAGTCTTCTCCTGTACAAGTGCAGCCACTTTGCAGGTTCTCCCCTCTGAAGGCAGCTAAAAGTATCATTGAGCCTTGCAGGATCAGACATGGAGGTTTGTGAAGCTGTCCAAGCCAGGGCACAGTGACACTGAGCACATCTAAATCCTCAAAGCAGAAGTTCCTTTGGAAGTTCCCTGTAACAAAACCCCCATAGTTTCTTGGGGTAACTCATGCAGCCAAGGACATTCATGCCAGCATGGATGTGTTAGCAAGGTGCTGAGCACCTCTATATGTAGAGCACTTTATACAGTGTCTGTCAATGCTGAGTGGCTCTTGCATTCCTCCCAGAATCATGGTGGGGATTATTCTAGTTCACATGCTCTCAGAAGGACGTGATTTCCAGGTGGACAACCTGCAGAAGCTTTTGCTTCTTCTGCACCCAGCCCATCAATGGGGCACTCCAAAGCAGAGAGCTGGAGCAGTAACAGAGACTTCAGTCTTATCTGTGGTCTAGTGAGGATGGACTAATTCCTTACTTTCAGGGCAGCCTTAGGACAAAAAGGCTTACTAGTGAGACAGCCAAAGCCACTGCTGATGTCGACTGCATCATTCTCTACATTTCGACATTTGCTCACAGATACTACTGACAAAAGCTGAAGCTATGGCACAAGTTTTTTTCCTCTGTGGTTGGATTTGGTGATCTCAAATCTCAGGGAAGAAGGGAATTATTGATGATTCCATAAGGAAAGGGTTCTCTGCCCAGATTTTCACACCTGCTTTCAAAATAGTTGTTCTTTCTAATGTGTAAAGTGCAGGTTTCCCTTTGCATGCTGGGTTGCTGGCCCAATTCTTGACCTGACTCTCTGTGCACAGGTAGAAATGCACACTCATGCCTTGTATGCACCATCACCAGTGTTGTATTTTACACTCTGTGTGTGCAGGGACACTGCTTGCTAACCCCTCACTGTTCCACACACTGATAGGTGTTTTGGCCAAGCTTCTCCTACTACATTAATATGTTCACTAGCTCCCCATCAAGATTCATCCTTAAGGATTGAAATTACTTTATCCATCAACTCTAGGAAGAAATAAGGCAGGATAAGATGGTATTTTGTTGGATTATTATTCAGTATCTTAAGCAATTTGAGCACTTTTCTCAGTGGAATTAGGTAAATGAAAGTGGAAAGGAATTGGTTGACTCTTTCTGTGGGAAAACACCCGGTCCATTTCCTTTACATTATCTCCCCTGAGGTCATGAAAGGGTAATGAAATAGGCCCCATGGGATGTGTTTGAAGTAATTATGTTCCCAGGTTATTTAGTGAGTGGGGTCTCCTTTTACTTACAGCTCTGCTCTTTAGAATGAAATAAATAATTTGCTTTACTAGTTAGTCTCCAATCATTGTGTGAATTATGTTTGCAGCCCGTAATGAGAAAATTGCAGTGTGCAATTTTAATGTGTATGTTAGCATATTTATCATTGGGCTGGGTTTATGCTTAAAGAGATGAGTAATCATCTAAAAATGTGTTAGAATGATATTTGATTAGCTTTTTCATGGCTTAGTGACTAAAACAAGACTCCAACCCCCTTCTCTCTCTCTGATAAGTAGAGATGCTCTATAGTAGTTTGAGGGGGATGAGGAAGGTGCTGGTATTGTTTGCCTATTTTGTATCTGCTCATATTAACCCTGCATGTTTCTGTATGGCTCAGTGCATGGTGATAAGCTGGAGGGATAGGGAATGATATAGAAACACAGGCTTTAGTGATCATGCTCAATGCGGAGAGCAGTTAATGCAGCAATAGGGCACTGAGTACTCTGAGCTGGGAACTGGGAATTAGTGTCACTTCAGCACAGCTGCACTCATTTCCTTGTGCTGGTGATAACTCTGTGTATGTGACATGTGATGGTGATAGGGGAAGTGTCTTTGGGAGCCCTCGCTGTGATGCTGCAGCCAGATGCAGCAGGGTATAAGGCATTTCCCTGGGCTGCCAGGTGAGCTTTAGAGCTCATTCATGGTTCCCTTTATCAAACCAGTTCTTAGTCTGGATCACTCTGACATGGGGCAATATGAGCTGCTTTTCCTCTAAGCCTGTGGCTCCTAGGCTTGAGGTGAAGGGGTTTAGGTCTCCTGTCCACCTCCTCCAGCAGGCAGATGGGCTGCAGTCTAACATCCTGGGTAGTAAGTTTTATTTCCAATAGAGAAGAAAGCATTAAGGTTTAATTTCCATGGGAAAGAAATCAGAAGATGCAAATCTAATACAGAACGATCCTTTTGCTTTAAAAATCTCCCCTCTCTAGTGCATTTGGATAAATGCAGACCTCGCAGACATGCTAAGAAGGGCTTTAGTCGCCTAATGGAAATGGCTTATGATGGCTGAAG
>JANHGB010030152.1:0-20807 GCA_026283785.1 Coracopsis vasa
CTTTACCTGACTGCCATGATTTTTCAAATATGATGGACAGTGGCTTAGCAACTTCATTCACCAGCTCCTTCAGGACCTGCAGATGGATTTCATCAGATCCCATGGACTTGTGCACGTTCAGGTTCTTAAGATGGCCAAGCTAAAGGGAAATATCCATCTCAAAGTTCTGTACATTGAGACATGCTGCTCACAACATCTTACTGTTAAATGGTGAGTTGTTCAGCACTGTGGTACGTCTTAAAGGTACCAACTTAAAGGAAGGAGGTTGAGATTGTGCTGGGAATGGGACATGAATGAGGAAAGTAAAGTAGTACATAGTAATAGCAAGTATATGCATGTACTGAACTGCTGCCTTGTTAACTACACTCTGTCCATGTGAAGCAAATGCCCTGCAGTGGAAAAGAAGAGGTGTTTTTCAAAGACAGTTTCAAAAGGGTGTGAGAGTACAGCAACTATTTATACACAAATATCAACAGCTGCTTATTAGATTAAAACCTGAAAGCTGACCTGACAAGGTGTTTGACCTAGACCTCTAAACTTGAACAAGGGAGCCAAAAAGATCTGAACATTTTTGACAAGACGGACATTAACAGAAGCTTTAGACTTATTCAGTGTTAATGTGAAGAGCAGGTATGTCAAATTAAGTCACTGGCTGCGTCCAAGCTATGGTTTCCATCTCTCTTCCAAGCTGTGTTGAAGTACATTGGCAGAACAACATCCATCAGGCATGTATCAAATGCTGACCATAGCAGTATTTGTCCTCTGCAAAGATGATACCAGCAGAACAGTCAGATCTGCATAAACATTGCATTAATAACAGACTGGGTGAAGATTGCATTTTAATATTGAACTGCAGTTGAAGTACTGACTTATTTGAAAATTCAGAGAAGCTTCATTAGTTGCTAGCATCGACGAATATTTCAGTACCTACTTCTAGGGGATGCTGTGCATACACTATAATGCCACAAGTCTCATGCAAGGACCTCTAGCTTCTTCCCCGCCTTTGGAGTTAGGGGATCAGTGTTGTAGTCAACAGCAAAAGTCATTCCATAGTTAGGTAAGGGCTTGGGACACCAGCCATCGCTAGCACATACAAACCCCCACAAACAGAACATTTTGGAGGTCAGAGCAGAGACACCGACTGCTTTTCTGAAGAACAGGCAAGACCACATCTGCCTTCGTTGGCTTCTCTCACACTACAAAAATCTACCTTAATGATTATTTACACTTCCCTCTTCCAACCTTCCTCCCTTCTCTTATGTAAACATGCTATAAATACATACTTGGCATAAAGCCCATCAATCTACTACTCAGTTTCCCCCTGTTCTAAAGGTCTTCCTCTGGACAAGCTATGATTTAGCTCCAAGTTCCTGTAAGCCTGAGCAACTTCTTCCAACCTCCATCACCACTAATGTGACACATGCCCTTGTGCTACTGCTGAGACACCCATACCATGAAAAACCAAATCCAAATTTCATCATGACTCACATGGACTTCTTTATGGGCATCCTTCTGTGGCTCCCATGAGCCCTTTACAGGTTCTTCAGAGTTCTGGAGGGAACACTGACAGAAGTCATCCTACACTGTACATGCCACCGGACTTTGCCCTGAACAAGACCAAGACCTCTGGCCAATGTCAGATAATCCGTCACTATAAGCTACTTGCATCCAAGCCAGATATTTATTGCTATTGATCTGCCTGGTCCCAGCGAAAGACTTTTGTTCTCCCAACCCGGGACTTTGACCTCAATTAAGTTATGAATTTCAATCCGATAGACTGCTCCACTTACCCTGCTG
The DNA here is from genome assembly GCA_026283785.1 of Coracopsis vasa. Classification (NCBI taxonomy): domain Eukaryota; kingdom Metazoa; phylum Chordata; class Aves; order Psittaciformes; family Psittacidae; genus Coracopsis; species Coracopsis vasa. The sequence goes on from JANHGB010030152.1 coordinate 1,798, forward strand.
CTCTCCCTGACTGGATTAATTAGAATTAGCTAGGCTGGGAGTCACCCCGAGTGCCTCATGGATCGTGTTATTTTAATAATAAATAAAGAGACAGCAGCAGCATACAAGGAAGGATTTTGAAAGATTGTTCATCCAAGAGCATCATTCAGAACCTGCCAATACTAATTTCTCTGAGTTTGATTACCTCATTTACTTCTTTTTATTTCTATTCATTAATTGAGTTTTATCCCCCATCACTTCAGCTCCCCAAATGTGCCCTTCCTATAAAGGAATCAGACACACACTTTGCTGTTACAAAGTTTTATTACTGCAGCTCATCAAAAGTATAGTTAGCAGGAATGGAATAGCCATTAAGCATTTAATAATCTAATAGTGCTGAGGAAATACATATATAATAGGGGAGGGGGAAGGGAAAGGAAAAGAAAGGGACAAGGCAACACTGTCTACTACCATAAAACGTGCACTGAGGGCTCTTTATACAGATAGCTAATTGGCTGGTGGACAACACCAAGTGCCTTCAAGAAGGTAATATCTAACACTGGAGAAAATGCATATAGCCATCAGGGTGTTTTCTGACATCATAACAATGCCTTTGGAACGAGCCAAAAATGGGTTGAGTATCAAAGACATTTGATTGGCAAGGGGAAGTTTCTGAACTAGTGAGTCGGGGCCTGATAGCTACATTATCCTTATTACTTCTCTTTCCCTATCAAAGCAATTACATACTTGAAGATGTTGGGTTGCCCAGGCCTGTACTGAAATGCATTGTCTCGGCCAGCCATGTCACAGACATACTACAGAGTTATTGACCCATAAATGAACACTTATTTGTCATGCCCATTTTAATGTTTAATTGGCTGGAACAGCAGAAGCAGCTTTAGATGATGGAAGTTTACCAGTTCTTCCAACACTGATGCCCAGCTTGCAGACACATAACTCCTAAGCTGAGAACAAATATGGCAGACAACTTCAGCGCACTTTCCAACTTTATATAAGTTCATGCCATTATTTTGTGAGAAAACCTTCATAGGACAGGGACATTTATTCCAGCCAAGATGAGCCTTGTAAGATGACAGAAGACCCATTACAACATGGGATATCTAAGCTGGGACAGGTCTGTTAGGTAAACCAGAAGGTCACTCCAGGATAGGATTTATTTTTTTTGTTGCAAAAGAGAGCAATTGAGCAATCTCTCTGTGAGAGACAGAGGGAGAATGGACCACCAAGACTTCTGCTATCCTTCATACCAGCAGGGATGCCTGTTCACATGGATTTCCAAAAGCCTTTTGATAAATTCTCTCACCAAAGGCTATTAAATGGTACTGTCACAGAGAAAGAGGAAAAGTCCTTGCATCCTTGATAACTGATTACAAAAGTAAAGATGGAATAGGAATAAGCAACCAGCTTGCATAATTGCTGGTGATCACTGGAGTCTCTGAGGGATCTGGCAAGAGCCTGGGCTGTTCAACCCACAGAAATGAACAGGGGAAGCAGGCCTGAGAGTGAAGCATCCAAGCCTGTTAAGCCAAAAGCTGATTGTAAGATGCTACAAATGGATCTCAGAGTGACAGGGTGAAAAAAACGCAGACGAAATTCTGTGTTCATAAACACCAAGTAACGCACATGTGAAAAAACAATCTTTAGTCTAAATCCACAGCAATGGGCTCTGAACTATCTGAACTAGCTATTACCTCTGCAGGAACAGATCATGAGTTATTATAGACAGCTTTATTATAACACCAGTTCAGTACTCAATAGTAGTTAATAAAAGGCAAACAACAAAGAAGCATTTGGGTAGGGAAAAAAAAAGAAAATAAGAAAACATCCTTATATTGCTTTATTAAACTTCATATTGCATTTACAGCTTGGGCACTAAGAGAAGTGCTACTCCCTTTATCTGAAAGAAAATACAGAAGAAATGATTCAAAGAATGACAAGGAACAAAGTTATCAATGGGTAAGCTTCCAAAATGGGGTAGGATTAAACAGATTAAACTCCTCAGTCTGACAAAGAAGTGATCAAGGGGAATCAAGGAGGCCAATAAAGTCAAAAGCAGGACAGAGAAGGTAACTGGAGGAACAATTACTGTTCCTCATTACACAAGAACGATGGGCTCTCACATGAAATGATCGTGGCAAGTGCAAAGCAAATGCACAGTTAAACTACAGAACTCCCGCTGGCATAAAAGGTTGGAAATCCAAAGAGGGATGAAAGAAATTTATCAAAGAAAAATTCAGAGCACAAAGATAATACCAATGGTTCAAGAAGCCTCCAAGCCACAGACTCTGGGAAAATACATGAAATTATCACTGTATGCTTACCCTACTCTGTCCCCTAAGCATTCACTCTTCTCTGTCACTGGAGATATGATACTGAGCTAGAAAGACTTCTGCACTGACAGGTATTCTCATGGATACAGAATTAAGATGTACAAGTTGAGAAACAGGAAGCTCTTAAATTAGCTTTCCCATTTCAAGTGCTGTTTTTCCACTTAAAATTCATGGAATCAAGAAACAGCTATGATCATAAAAAATCTTATTTAAAATCTAAACAAAATAAGCATAAAGAATTATTTCGCTGACATCTAAAGTGTTAGAATAATCTTGTTTAGGAAAACTACCAAAAGTACTTTGAACCAAAGCCTGCAAATTCAAGATGCCCTAATGATGCACCCAGAACTGGCTTTTTTTTTTGTTGGGTTTTGTTGTGCGTGGGTTTTTTTAGTTTTGTTTTTTAGAGCAAACTGGAAGAGACAACTGCTGACAACAGATGAATACAAAATTCCGTTTGGAAAGTAAACCCAAAGTTGCTCAGATTGAAAAGTCCTCAAGGAGAATGTGAGAGGCAGAATTTAACTCCGTCAAAACAGGGAAAGCTTTTTCAAGAGACTGAATGAAAAAAAAAAAAAAAATGTTCTAGGAACCTAGGAACCATGCATCCAGAGCAACGAGTGGCTGATTGGCAGCTCCTCTGACAGGGAGAGGTGACACAAAGGCTATAGGAAATGAAGCAAGGCTAGAGACCATTCCTATGGTGATTAGAGATCATTCCAATGGTGATTCATTCACCTGAAAAACCAGCTCGACTGCCGGTGGTATCCTGTTTGCGAAGTTAACCAAACACCTTAATGAGGGGCTAAAGCATTTTCAACAATGACTTCACGAATTACAGGTGTTTTAGCACATGCTTATTTCAAAGAGACAAAGTGACATGGGGCCATCCATGTCCTCACAGGGAGGCATTCAAGCTAAGGCTCTTTCCTGCCTCTCCAAAGACATATAAAGACAGTAGGGAGTAAAATACCTGTTTTTTTCTCTGCAGCAGAACATATGCAGCACCATGGTGCCATCTGCACTGACCTCAAAGCTCACTGCTGCTGGCCTCTGCGCACTTTGAGTATTGGCAGAGATTGCAGCCATTATACCACAAAATAGCTGTGCTGGTCAGGCATGGAAACAGGCACAAGGCTCCCTGATGCTGAGCTAAGACTATATGTCTACTGCCAGGCTGCATTCCCCCTGCACCAGCGGGTCCATGGAAAGTGCATCCTGCTGAATAACACAGCCCTCAATACAAGGTGATGCCCACAAGCCGTGCACTTTCACAGCAATCCACTAACATGTGCTGCTGTCCTCAGTCCCTAGCTTTAAACCCTGCATTTTGATTACCCTGAAAGTAGCTTTACATCTTGAGGGTAAAGCAGCAAAGACCACTGTCTGTTTTTTCAGGACCAGCCCTTGGATTTTTCTTTTCAAACACTCTTTTTGCATGTAGTGGTTGAAAGGACTGTGCAGACCCTGAAATCACTGCTGGAACATCACAGAAGCCTGCAGTTGCTTTCTCAGCTGGTGAGCCTACTTTGCAGGCAATGCTGCACGCATACTGCCTGAGCATGGGTGCCAACTGCTTTGCTGCACCAGCAGTAAAGCAATGATTCATATGTCTACAGGGAGCAGAAGAAACAAAGACTGTACATATCAAGCTGGAAGATGGGAAGAAACAATGCAAAAAAACCCCTAGCCTGCACAAGCAAGTATCATCTGTACAACCTACAGTTACTGTTGATGAGGCTTGAGGTGTCTTCAGAAGCTGGAGAGTAAACTGGGGATAAATCTCTGCATCTCCGAGCGTATATTCAGAGCTGCAAATATTTTGCAAATGTTTCTGCTGAAAGGGACTTTTCTCCTAGTAGGTAAAATCAGCATCTGCTGAGTGGTGACCATTTAACATTCAACCTGCTGCCAATCTACATTCCACAGAGGGACCCACAGGAGAGACATGGAGCTGTGCCACTTCTAATAACTGTGTGACTGGCACCATGTCAATGCTTTAATGTAGAAAGCTACCCTCTGTCACTAAGCAGATCTCTCCTTTCTTTTGGCTAATGGCTTTCACACCCATTGGCAACAATGTCAAGACTGAAGGGGTATGAGCCTGCAGTCTTTTGAGATCTGCCTGGCAAAGCTGCCTACAGAAATACTGAGACAGGGACTGGAAGGAGTGGGTATAAGGAAAGAAGAAAACTATCACGGTTAATAATTCTGCTCTCATTGCTTTGCATTTCATCTTCGTTTAAACAGTGTCTCCATCTATTTGGCACTTTACCTTCCTACTGCAGCAATGGTCAATTCAGCAGTACTTGCAACATCCTTTGCTTACTGCGAACATAACTACGCCAAACCCTCTGCAGCAATCATCAGATCTGGGACAGGATCCTTTCTGGCTTTATGAGCCAAGCTTTTAGTATATTTAGGGGAAAATTTATACCAGGGACATTAGCTGCAAGGGCACAAGGCTCAGACATTTTCCTTTTTAATCTCAGCCAGGTTCAGAGAATGGTCATAATAGCAGAGTACTTTGGCAGCTGGCATCCTACCTACAAGTGTGTTTGTGCTGATCAGCTTGCAGCAGAGGTGGTAGGCCGCATGGACACACACAACATATTCAGTGGGGAGGGGGAAAGCTGTGTAGATACAGCCTTGGAACTTTGGTCCTTAGTCAGAACAGTCAAGATGCCCACACTGCTGCAACATCTCCCTATAGATACAGAAAAATGAGGGTATGACCTATATTTGGTGTGAGAGGCAGGGAAGGGATGTGTGTTTGCCGAGATCAGCTTAATTTTTAAATGTCTATGCAATGACTCCAACACAAGGCCCATGCAAAGACTGAAGCAGTTTGTGCTCCTGCTGTGAAATCAAAATGAACAATACTGAAAAAGGCAGGCAAGCAGCCCTGACTTTTCCTTGTTTGTTTTTTTTCCTTGTTTTTTATTCTATATAGACACAATCCTTTTAGAGTCAGGCAGAAAAATAGAAAAACCATACAAATAAAACAAAACCAACAGATCACCAATCTTAGCAATCTTCAACATATCCATAATTTTGACTTCATTTTTAGCTAATGGTGGAAATTAGTCTCCAGATAGTTGATAAAAATCAACCTGTCTCTGCTGGGTTAGGACCATGATCTGTGTGGCCCAGCAACTCCTTCTAGTACAATTGATTTTCCTTTTTGGCAACCAATAGGTCAGTCAATAATAATGTTGTTTCAGAAGGATTGAGTCATGAGGGAGATGAACCCTCCCTGCCATTTATTATGTTTGTATTGTCTTCATTTGAAAAGATTTTTTTTCTTTTTTTTTTTTTTTTCCCCTGTGAGAATGTCAGTGAAAGTATTTCTAAGGGAACAGCTACTCCATGTCCCCATCTCCAGAAGCCCTCTGACTCACAAGTGTGTTAGCATGCAAATAGACAAGGGGAAAGTGGCTGTCTGCGAGCGATGTGCTGCAGGGGACTGGGAAAAAAGACAAGCTGGGGAGACAACCATATTCTTCCTGCTACATGTCTCTTAGGAAAAAAAAAAAAAAAAAAAGGAAAAAATCCAGCTAACTCAAAATCACACACCAGAAAGCGTGACTTCAGACAGCTGTGCAGCCTTGCATGAATTGGTACAAGATACAGATACATTAGCACCAAAAGCAACCAGGTCTTCTCTCCAGACAGCACAGACACTGGGTGCTTTTCACTGAAATTACTGGTGTATATGAATAAAAATAAAATAAAATAAAAAATAAAAATCTGCATATACTAGCAACAGATTTTCTAATCTCATGGGTTTCAGCTTTCCTTCTCAAGTTGCCTTGTCATATCTCTGAGGGTCCATGGGTGACCCTTGAGAACTTGTTGACAAGCGGTTGAAAATCTCAGTACAGTGATCTGCACCTTTACTAGGAAAGTGAAAGGTCAGCAAATAAAAACTGAAGATGAGTTACAGCATTACTAATCCTTATCATAATTATAGCACAATTTTAGCATACACAGATTATTAGCATAGCACTGATGATTACCAGAGCTGTACAATGATGTAGTTTAAAAATCATAAAATAATATCTAGATACAATTTTAACTCTGCTGTTCTACTACATAGATATGTACAGAGCTCTCAATTATCTATCCTGTGTCAAGAGATACAGTTCCACTTAAAAATAACAGTATTTATTTGAAGACTTGTTCAAGTGGCCAGACAGGCTTGAAAATCTTTTTCAAAGTGAACAGATCTGTGGCAATCACTCCAGGATAGTTCTGCATGCATACCCAAGGGCACATCTTGAACATACAGATTATTATTTTGGAGCAGAGTACCCACAAATGGAATAAGGTGCAGCCACAGCAAGTCCAGGAGGAGAGTCTATGGTCTTCTGTTTTGTTGTTTATTTGTCCTTCTCTCTCTCACTGAACCATCACCATACTGTGATGCCCTTCATCTTTCTTAAAACAGCACTAATAATTTGTATACCTGCAATGCTCCCTGCATAGGACAAGCAATCACGTGGGACTTTTGCATCAGAGGACAAAAGCCTCCTTTTCAAGCTGCCTTACTTGCCTTGCTCTTGCAGGAGAAGGTGACCATACAGACCCTGCTCCAAGAGCAATCTTCCACCTTAACAGTGTGTAATCAGTACACTGTGCCTAAACTTCCCTTAAGTACACTGAAGGAACCCCCCTGAAAGCTTGTTGAACATCCAGGAGCAGAGCCGAGTTCTGTTGTCTCCTCCACACTGGGACTGCACCACCAGATACAAATGAAGATTAATAAATTCTCCAACCAGGCCAGCTTGCTGTTCCTGGCAGGGGGAACGCTAAGGATGCCATGGCACAGCTGCAGGGGAGCGCAAAGATGGGATGCAGTCCTGAACAACTTGCATCCAGTGCCTCCCCAGAAAACCTCCTTTCCAAGGCCAGAGAAAATACTGCAAGGAATATCTCTCCCTGTAGGGGAAAAAAGGTTTTCCTTTGTTGCTCATCCTCTGCAAGTAATGCTTATCCACGTCTTCATATATTTTAAAGCTAGAAATAGATATTACAATCATGTTGCTGAGCTGCTTCATAATTGGTATGAATATATTCCCCTTCCTTTTCAATTAGAAGCCTACATTTTAGGCAAACCGTCCCAGTGGAAGGAGGCTGTTTTCAGACAGAGCCCCGAGCTCTGGGTACTTCCAGCAGAGCTCCAAAATACCATATCACCACCCACTTCGAAATGGCCTCTGGCTCTGAAGATTTAGGTAATTCAATTACACAAATGCTCCTTTTTTCTACTTTTCAACAAAGTAGAACAGCCTGTTGCCTTTCTGTATCCCCTTGCCCATGGCAATCGCTTACCACCTCTTTTCAAATGTGCTATTAGAGTTAATTATGAACAATCAGAGAACTCAATGGCTGTAGCTTTTCAGTGACATTAGTGAACCACCCTTTTGAAACTGCAGTACCACTGTTTAAAACAAAAAGCACAGCCGCTGGACCACTGCAGTCCATGCTGCAGTGTGTGGCTATTCCCAGAATTAAAGCAGTTTCAAGCGTGCTACACGAATGAGGAGAGCCAAGCAACCTCTCCTCCTGCTCCCAAGCTGTCGGTTTATCAACAAAGAGCAGTAAGTTGACTCTTGCAGAGCCTCTTGATCCAGAGACTGCTAGTACTTTGACAATAGATAGTACAAAGATAACAAAAATAAAGCAGCAAAAAGTGAATAAGGCACATCTACAGGCACAATGAACTGGTATGCTTTGCTCCAGGTGGCCTATCAGAGCACCACCATCACAGTCTGCTTAGGGCAGCTAAATCCTTTAGCACATTCCAAGAGAGCCAAGATAGAAGAGCATTTATTAAAAAGGTAATGGAAGAGAACATAAATCTGTTGTGCTGTTTGACTAACTCTTAAGAAGCATACTAAAAACACAAGCATTTTTTTTTTTAAATTGGTTTATAGCATTTTTGTCCTTCACTACCTGCTCATCATCAGCATAATCCCAAATTCATTCCTTATCTCTTACACTGCCTGCATGTAGGTACTGCTGCAAAATTAACAAGACAGAAAAACACCTGAAGAGCTCAGCAGTGGGTGGAAATTGCAGAGACTGCTTGTATGCCCTGGGCTCTGGCAGAGATGCTGCATACAGCCTGTGAAGGGAACCTCTACTGAGAGCACACTGCTCTGAATTAATAGCGCCGCTGATTCAAGTCACCAGAGATTCCCTTACATTTAATCCACCGGTACTGTATAATAACAGGTACTGTGGTGTTATGACCTGTTAAGAAGGCAGGCTTTTTCCCTCTCTTTTTCTTTCCCTCTCTCTTTTTTTTCCCCCTCTCCCTTTTAATTCTGGTTGCTCTTAAAATTCTTTCTGCTCTTGCTTTGGATGAGTTCTTACAGGGTAAAGGTCAAAATAAAAAAGAGAAAAAAACATTAGGTCACAAAGTCTTGAAATACTATTGCAGTTTATATATGACCGAGAATAAAAATGTGTCTGCTTTCTCTGGGAACATACCTACATGCAAACAGGGACCTTTCTAAAAATTCTCCTTTATTACCTTGGTGGGGGAAAAAAATAAAAATCAAAGATTGATTTTCTTTTTATGGCTATTATTAACCTTTTGTTACTGGCCAAAAATCATCTGGTTAGAAAATGTGCAATAGATCAAAAAGAAAAAAAAATAAGAATTTAACAGAAAATTAATACTCGGAGAAAACCAAGATGACTCTCCCTTCAGCCTTATCTTCTACGAGTCAGACTTCACCTCCAAAGAAACAAGTGTCAAAGAGGGCTGACTTTTCAGACTGCTGCAGTGGTACAGCATCCCAAACAGAACCATCTCCCAGGCTGGCAGGGAAAAGGTGACTGGCAGGTGTCTAACCTGACTCCAACCCGATTTCAATGCAAAGCTATTCCCACACGTATCTGAGACATCACTCGCTGCAAGTGAAAGGCGACAAACTGGTCTCGACAAGGAGCCATGTAAAGCTCATCATTTGTACTGGCTCCACTGCCCCTCTTCAATGGAAGGCAAAACTCTCATAAAATCCATTCCAACTGAAACCACCCAATATCTAAGCATGAAGATATAGCTCTCCCTAGCTACTGTGAAGCCACACTTCCTAGTACAAGGCAAGGGCAAGAAAGACTTTTTTTTACAACAATTCCATGTGTGCTAAATACCAGCACAGCTATTTCTAGCCTGTGAACCCTACAGGTCTGCTGACAAGCCTTCAGATTGCAACTGTGCGTAAGGTTCACCTCTTACAAATTCCTGAAGCATTTATCACAAGGCTGCCTAAGATCTCACTGGTAAAAGCTAGCAAATTTGTCAGCAGAGGGGTATCTACGCCCAAATTGGGCAGGAGAGCAAAGCCAATAAGTGCCATGCTGGTAAAGAGCAGTCAATCATAATTCAACAGAAATATGTTGGACAGTTATTACCAAACACGATCTCATTTACACAGGTCAACCCTTAATTACAACAAACTGACAAAACTAGGAGCATTGACTCATGAGCACAGGCAGACTCAAGCTGGCTGGCTGGAATGAACCACTTGCAAAGCACAATGCAGTTCACAGCCTAGTCTATTAAGGTACCATAAAACTGCTGGGCTGCAAAGCGTAGTGGCTAAAAAGCTGCTTTATGTTAAGTCAAATTGTGCTAGAAACAGTGATCCCCAAGGGGGTGAGGTGGGTATGTGAGCATGGAAATGGTATAAGCTGTTTGACTTAGCCCTCAAATCAGTACTGAGATCCTACTGTAGATGTCATATGCCCACCACGTTGTGACATGAAGCATCACTTCCTCCTGTAGCATGCTCTGCCAAAACCAGGCACTTATTGCATGCTTTTCTGCTAGGCAAAGTGGTATTCTCTTTCCATTAGTTTCCTGAGTTCTGCTGAGAGTGTAAGGTTACAAAAAATACACTGGAAAATGCACTTTCTGTAGGAAGCTATCAAATGCCTCATGAGCAGGAAATCCCTCTTGCCATCAGTACCACGAGTCACATTGGAAGCCACAGCCAAGGTGTTCAAACAATTTTACTGCAAGGGGAAGTTTCATCAGGAATGGAACAAGGCCCCTTATTACTATGTACTTCGTGCAACCAAATTCTGTTATTTTTCTGAGGTTACCTTTTTCAATGTTCTTCTCTGTGATTAAGTACCCTGAGAGAACTTGCTATGGAGTTTTGGGAGAATTTCATTTCATGTGAAACATTTGGTCAAGTGGCTATATAACACATTGATCAAATTAAACTTTTTAGTCCTTTCTTACCTGGCTGTTAACATCAGCAGCATGTTGTAACAGTACTGAAACCAGCTCCTTGTGTCCCCTGTCACATGCCCAGTGAAGCAGTGCCCGACCCTACAACATCCAGGAGAAAATTAACAAAGCCAGCCAAAAGAAGCACAGAGAATCAGTCTTGCTGTTGAGTACCAATAACAAAATTACCAGACTTTTTTTAAAAAAACTACACTAGTATTAGTATGTAATATATTATTGCTCCTCATTTGGACTTACATAATAATTATAGAAGTGTTAAAAGTGACACACAGTTCAATTTTTCATTAATTTAGCATCAAACCCACAAGCCAGCATAAAAAACCCCAAACAAACAAACAAAAAACAGAGGGGGAAAAAGTAAGCAAGGCATGAAAAGCAGGAGCCATGACAAAATGGCTTGTTTTCCTATATAGACTTGGGATTTTGACACTTCTGACTTTTCTGGGAGCCATGACTGACACTGTAAAGGTAACATTTTCAATGTTGCCTAAGTCACCTGAATGCCAAGTGCCCAGAAGCTCATTTCTCTGTCAGGTCCAAAACGCTCAACCTACAACCCTGCCTCTGCTGCAACAGAAGATTAAAACTGGGCATCTCAGCAGGCACCACCCATGACTGTCCTGTTCGCAGCTCTGCAACATGGGCTGCTGCCTCCATGCCTCCAGTCCCCCATCAAACCTCTGCAGTTTTCTTCCCACCCGCTTTCTACAAGTCTCTGAACAACTGTCGTCTCACTGCATATCTCTGCCATCACAGGAGGACATGCAATGGAAATTCAGATCTTCCTGCCTGTAAAGGACACAGGAATGAGGCTTAGGACCCGCCTGAGGGCAGACACGCACAACTGAAAGCCCAGATGGCCTCAGAATGGGCTAAGGAAGTAGTGAAGTGAAGCCAAGCTTTTGCAGTTGGGTTCATGGGTGCCTCTCTGAGCTAGAACAGCAAGAGTGGCACACTTACAGGGAATTCCTTGGAATCACCCTGTAGATAACCAGGAAATCATCCCCCCAGCTGTGACACTGTCAGATTGACCTATGTTTTCCATTATCCTACAGAAAACAGTTACAGGCCTTCACAGATGAAATCAGTTAAATTAGCCCACGCCCAGTTATAAACCTCATGACAGAGCAGTGGGGAGCAAAGTAAGGAACTAATTTATATACTAATGAGAACTATGAGACAATTTTCCAACCACAGTGCCAAAACAGCAGGAGTGGCAGAAGATACCTGCAACCAAAGCTCACGCTGCTTCTGCTGGATTTTCTTGGGCAGGGCAGCAGAGGTAGAACATGTTTTTAAGTCAGGAAATGTATGCTTTTTGACCCAGCAAGTAATTAATTTTTGTAACACATAATTTTAATGTTACATTAATTAACCTTGAATTAGAATGAATATTCTGACAATGACTTTCTATGGAAGTACTGATGACATCCATAGGCAATTTAATGATTAATGTTCTTGCACTCAACACCACCATCAAGGTCTAAAAGGAGGAAAGAATAAAATTTAAAACAATTGGTAAACATGGAAAGATCTTTAATTCATGTTAAGCATCCTTAACTCATCTCTGACTGGTAACTGCTTAGGACTTCAGTATGACAAATACCAACATTTTTGTGCCACAGAGGTTTATCTCAAAAGAAAGAAGCACTATCTACAATAGGCACAACAGCAATAAATACTTCAACAGATTATTTCCATTTTGCTATGTATATCTAGAGGAATAATACTGTAATTACATGTGTAATTACTGTGCAATTCACAATACAGACATTACTATCCTTTATAGCAAAATTCACATTACAGATGAGTGGCTATAATAGTTTGGTTTGCACTTGTCTCTGGATAAGCAGAATCTTATTTTATTGGTGCTGAAATTGGCTGGGACCAATAAATGTAAACCAACAGTTTGTGAGAGAGAGTGCTGCCAATGCTGCCAGCCCAAGGGTACTGCAGCACCGTGCAACTGGTTCCTTCACATCACACTGGAGGCTGGTCCTGCTGCAAATGTTGCCTTTTGAACAAGACAAGAAACTGAAGTCTGATTATCTACAGTCATTAAAAATCTCATTGTGCTATTTGCAGGAGTATGGATTTCAAGTCTTGGGCCAATTCCACTTTGGGTAATTACACACTGCTTACCTATATATTTTCTCTGTAATTCTAAATGGATACAATATTTTCCAATTAGTGACTTAAATGGCTCTGCATCATAATTGTGCACTATTAAAAAAATGACACGTTCCACCCAAGAAATGTCTGCATCCTTGTGGCATGCTATACCCTAAACACAGGATATAAGGGACTTTGGAGACCTGTACAAGAGCACACCATCTGATACGCAAGTAAAAATACGTGCAGAAGAATCTCAACCTACTTATTGCATAACAAAAAGCATTGCTAAGAGACTTGCATATAATATTCACTACTGTTTGCATAGTATCAGGCAAATCAAAATGCTCGGGGAGTTCTAGCCAATGTGCTTAAAGCAACTACACAGCTACAAAGCCCACTTGTTTCCCATGTCTTCCTTCCACATTCTACCCTTAGCAGTAAGATAAACTTAAACTGAATGTGCAATCCAACTCTTTGCATAGCATGGATATTGCCTATGAACGTTGAAAAATTCTTTAGTCTGCACAGCTGCTGCTTTATATCAGCATATAACTTATGTTTGCGTTTTTAAATAACATGGCAGAAATCTTAAAAGCCACAGATTGCGCTTTCCCAAAACACTTCCCATATGACCATTTCATTAAGCAGTGAGACTCAAAGCAGTATGAATAATTTCATATAGGAAATCACTGCAGTAGTGAGGTCTAGACTAAATGCTGGCAACATCAAGGTACTCCCTCTATGCAATTCAAACACAACAATTGTTGCAGAAGTTACTTGAGAGGATGCATTTCCCCCTGCCTTTGAATTGTTTAATAAAAAAAGCATAAAAATAGTCCCACTGCACTAACCCTGTCTCTTAAATCTTCTATGCTTTGCTTGGATAACTGCTGCCAGCTTGGCCAGCTTCTGCAGCAGCTTCTCAAGCCAACAGCACATCAATTTTGCTCAGCTCCAAGTCACAGGGTGTTCACAAACAAAGCACAGGACAGGGATTTGTCTCCGATATACTCAGTTGCAGCAGACAAACGGATGGGAATGATTTTCACATCAATTAGCCAGCGCAGAGAAAGAGCAGAACAAAGCTAAACTGAATGATGCGCTACAATATTAAGCTATACTTCTACGCACAATGTTTGCAGCTGTAATGGCTGTATGGCAATGAGAGCCATTCTAACTTGTGGCAAGTGTTTTATTACTGGTAATTAAGAAGAAATATATATAGAATGGCTGCATCCCACCCTAATAGTAAAAACAGTGAACAGAAGGGCTGTTGTTGCAATTATAGAGGTAAACTTCAGATTTGATTTGGAAGTCAATTGCTTTCACACCTTTGAAACATTTGGGGAAGTCTTTCTAATGGGAGCAAGTGTATAAATCCAGAAGTATGTGATCCTTCTTCAAATCCATTTTTTTCTCCCTTGTCCTTTCCTTGGCAAGCTGGCATCAACTTGGCATTTGCTATCTCAGAAGCACAAGGACTGGGGACTAAGCAAGCATCATTTCAGATGCTTTTCATTAAAGTTTTGGCAGTAGCTTAAATATTGTACACAGGTAACATGTTTGCTTACTCAGATTTCTCCAACAATTAAAAATAAATTCTTTATCTATAACTTCCACAGCCCTTGGCACAAATAGCAAAAGCAACTCATCTATTCCTTTGAGCAGTTTCTGGTTTGGTATAACTTGAAGAAATATTGTTCTCAAAAAGGCAGCAAGCAACCCATACTACCAGGACGTGCTTGTAGCGACTTCACAGCCACAGTCCATTTCTTATTTCATTAGTCCTGCTGACATACGCAAGAGAAACAGGGTGTTTTAGTCTGTGCTACTTCTAAGTGAATGCAAGCTATTCTGTTGAACTCTGGGCAATTTAGATACAGTAAATGGAAGCTTGTACATGATTACTGTCATTAGATTCTTTGTTTAATTCTAAATTGAAGATTATTATATCCAAACTGTTAGCAGGTATGCTGGCTTGAATGCTGCACATGAAGATCTTTCATTTCTTGTGAGGGGAAGACCACTTACACTTTAAAGTTGCCATCTATCTAAACCCCAGAGGTTTCTGTTGTCCTTTCTGAAATCCTTTTTCTTCAAGTAAGTTGGTTTGTCCCCATTTTACATTTTTATTCTTGATTCCTTTTCTCCTTTCACAAACTTGTTTGTACAAATGAGGGGATACAATTAGGTAAGGTACTAATGCATCACATAGAAATAAAAATTTAAACACCTTACAACCTCAGTCAAGTCTTAATTGTACAAGCAAAGGCTGAGCCTAGTGTCGCTGCAGTTTAGCGCCAGACTGTTTGGTGCTTCGGTAGATTTTGCTTCATGAAAAGTTAACTCTTGCACGTATCTATCCCTGCTGCCATTTTAAATTTATATGCATTTAAATCAAAGGATTGACAGTGTGAGTTATGGTCAGAGGGCTAGGAGAGGCATCTTTGGATATGGCAGGATGCATTTATACAGTAACACTAAAATAGTTAATAAAAACGATGAGATTATGCTTGCATACACTTCTCTACCAACTGCTCAATCTGGGTTATGTCTAGTCTAAAATGGGTTCTAAAACTTCAATCAACCTGCATGATGTTGGAAAATAAGCTACAATCCAGATTATGAAAACTATGTTTGGATAAAAAAAAAAATATTTAAAAAATTTTCTTACTTCCCTGTTTAAGCATTTGCTGGGGTAAGCCAAAAATCACTCAGGCTGTGAGAATTTCATCTATGGGGGAATTTTGCACCAGTAGGAACCTTCCCATGAGTCCTTCACAGGTAGGTAGGTTTTTCAGCTCTTATCTGTGCTGAAGCAATTGCATACTCTGCAATAGTCATGTGCTAATACCCATCAGTTCAGAAGTAGATCTTCTCTCATATCAGAGACTTGTGAATAATTCCCAAAACCAACATCACTTGGCTGACTTCAGATCTGACTCTAAACATTTATGTTGTTAGAACACAAAAATATTTTATCTTTCAACTTTTTTTTTGGGGGGGTAAATATTTTGGCTGAGAACAAGCACATCTGTTGCTTGAACACAAAGGAAAGTACAAGCTTCTGAGCACTGCTAACTACAAAAGAGCATCTTGCCAGTGGAAATGAAGTAGTGCTAACATAATGTTATTGCATGTGTGTGATCTCCAAAAATTAGCTTTTATTAATGAAAGGGCTTCAATCATGTTCTGTGGAACTGCCCTGGACATTTACTTCCGCAACCTGTGATCGGCAGAAGGAGGGATGTAGCTCAGTAATGGCACTTGCAGCGACTGTGTGGCACATGACAGTTTCAGTTCATTGAATTTATGATGCGAAATTCCAACCCTGATCATAAACACCATCTCTCCTCTCCTCTGAAAATTAATTCACATGAATTCCTGATTAATAATAAAAGGCCCTGCCATCAGCATTCGGAGCCCCAGCCGGGGCTGTCATGGCTCAGAGGACAGAAATCTGCTTAGAGCTACTGCAGAACCCAACTGAATTTGTGGCGTCTCAGTCTATGAATGTGTAAGCACTTCCTCTGTTCACTAGAACACAATGTGCAGGAAAGCAGCAGGCAAAAGCAGCATGGACCACAAGCAGGGCTAGGTGGCAGTATGCAAGCATCAAAACCAAGACGATAAAGCTGGTACCACTACATTTTCTGAAGGATATAAACTGTCCTCACCAGGTGTCTACTTTCACCAAGAAAGAGATCAAGCTAATTCACAATTTTAAACCCTTATTTTCTTGAGGTTTCTGACAATACCTACATTGCCCCCCCTTACGGGGAAACAGTGTTTTGAGCTTGATGAGCAGAGAAAGTCTGGACAATGTCACTGTTTTTGTGAAGTTGGAAAGCCAGTATCACTCATTTGTCCTCCATCTTGGAAACAATGAAATGTTGATGGCATGGCAGAAATCCTACTTCAACTGTCAATAGTTCATCAGTCAAAAAAGCTATTTGCCTCACATCCTACTTCTATTTGACCACATTTAATATACAAGCTGAGAAAAGGGAGATATTCAGCAGATGTTATCCTGCAAGTGGCTGCTGGCATTGCTGAAAATAATATAGAAAGTAAGTTTCTGATATGCTACAGCATCAGTTAGTACACCCACACTACTAGAAATACAATTGAAAGCTATTTTCAAATAGATTAACCCTGCCTCAATGACCAAGTATTTGTTCTAACAAGATATTAGAGCAGCTGGACAGCGTGAACCAGAGAATCTTGTAAAGGAGTGGCACTGAATTAACACACAAAATAGTTAAAAGATTGATGGTCGTTATCTTTTTCTCTCCATACCTCCTCATCTGTAGCATTCACATCCACTTTTTTTGATCGAATGGCTTTGGTTACATAGTCAATGTTGTTTTCTCTGCAGTAATCAAAAATGTTCTTGTCCTCTTCCCTAGTCAGGAAACAAAAGCAAAAGAAGCACTGTGTTACTGCACAGCACAAATGTCACATGTACATCATATGCTCTATGACATTTCAATACAATCGCTGGACTGAAACAGACACCTATTAGTGCACACGCAGAATAATATGGGTTTTTTCCCAAGTTAAGACAGGATTCCACTTCCTAGAAAACAAAGTTTGTTTTTAACAGCATTACACTATGACAAAAGTCAACTTACTCCTGTGAACTGGCACAAGAAGTCTATAGTTAGCCAGCAAAACCCACATTCAAGCCCTGGTAAACCACTGCAATCCCACAGAAGACAACTGCTATACAAACTTGTAACAACCACTCTGGGTCAGACCAAAGACTCCTTCCAGTGCCATCCATCTCAGACAGTGGCAACTAATGGTAGCTTGGAGAAAAAAAAGCAGAAGGAACAGGACACATTCAAAGCAATCTGTCCCCAGCATTGGATCCTCCCACATTCAGAAACTCAGTGACCTAAAGATTTTTGTAGCTAGAGGCTGCATCCAGATAAGCATATTTATCAGCCTTTCCCAGGTCCTTTTTCCACTCTATTCTGCATTTTAACCCATTCAAACTCTTGATTTCGCTAAAGGACAAGCTCTACAATTTGGCTTTCTGTATGTGAAGGGGTGAACAGTGGGCAAGTACTTTCTTTTGGTGGCTTTAAAACAGGTGCCTGCTATTACCAGGTACTCTTTGGTAAGTAATTGTCAAGAGATTTGTTAAATTTTTGGTGTTTGTCTTGGAATCTGACCACAAGGCTTGGGTTTTATTTTATTTACCAGCAAGTAACCCAATTACACTCCTTTTTGTAACTGACAGTGTTAAGAGAAAGCTTGACCATGATCTCTGCTCAGAGCAGCAGGCTGGCATATGCAGAGTGACCAGCATATGTCTGTGCTAGGATGCCAGGGCATGCTTGCTTAGGCCTGCTTGCGGGTATGAAGATCAAGTTGTATGATGTCACAGGTGCTTGAGTTACCTCTATAGCTTCTTCTAGAGGTAAAAGCAATACCCTGGCTTCAGACATGATAAAACTTTTGTCCAAGCAAACCAAACAGAACCTCTAATGAAGTTAAGATATTTCACAGATTCTCAAACCATCACAAAAGAGCTTTCTAAGAGTGACTGGAGATTGCGTTTCATGGCAGTTGAAAAAAAAAAAGCAAGAGCTAGGTGCCCCACAAGATTTCATGTTTAGGTCTAGGGATATCACAGAAGTCTTCCAGTTTCTCAACCAGTCTCCCATGAACTCGTTTGTTGGAGGTCTTGTCCACTCACTACACACAAGCTCCTGGGAAACAGATCACTGCACGCTTTAGATGCAATTACTTTGAATTCTGGGGAAAAAAGAATCTCATGGTGGGATTAAAAAAGGCAAAAAACTTATATTGCTCAAGATGGAGCTTGACAGATTCATGATGGAGGTCATGAGACATGCCTGCCCCTACTAACAAGGGCTGATTTGATGTTCTGGGAAGTCCCTCCAGTCCTACCTTGTTAGTCAAACCTCTCAAACACACCCTTGGCTGCTGAAAGCAGCCTTTTGCATGAAGCTACTTTTCAGATGACACTGTACAGTAATTTGGTTCCAGCAGTTTTCTCCCCATTGCACAGCCACACACACACTTGATTGCAGATCATTCTTTCTTCTGTAAGAAAATGAAGCCCAGTCTCTTCTTGCTAGAGAAGTCCACAATCATCCTCAATTATTCCCAGATGATTTTCTGCATCACAACCATGAACTCAGGCTGTAAGCCTAGCACCCTTAGCAGTGATGCCATATATGTGGGCAAAAGGGATATGTGGGCTCAGGCAGGTGAATGGTGCTAGCATTCCAGCAATGATGAAAGTAATAACATAAAAC
>JANHGB010030154.1:4950-19137 GCA_026283785.1 Coracopsis vasa
GGAAATGCCAGTGTGTGGGTTGCCCATGCAATCTTAAATCATCTTCCTCATTTTACAATGAAAGCTTTAATTTCAAGACCATGGAACATTTGTCATGTGTCACAAATCCCTTGCCTCACTGAAGAAAGATTACATATAACTGACAAGAAAGGCAGGGTTCTTATCATGTTTCCAAGACACTTGCTGATATGCTTTCTTAAAAATATCAGACTACAACCTGGACTTGCTCTATCACACCTATCTTCAGCCACACTAGGCCATCACCCAAAATGAGAGACAAGAGTAGAAGTAGATGAAGATGGTTTGAGAACCTGAATTCTTATATCTCCTGCCTTCAGCTCTTCAGTTTGATCATTGGTTTTCTCTTTGTTCTTCTATAAGTAAAAAAACAAAGAAAAAATAAGAAGGTCTCTGCCAAAATTTTGCAGGAATGGAGTGTCACTGAATAATTGAGTTAAACTAATAATTTAAAAGCGCAATTTTTTTTAGTGTCTGCTTCATGAGGTTTGGAAATTGATCTGCTTTAATGACAAATAAAAGCCTCAAAAGCCTTTCACATGAAGCTGGTATTATGAAATCTTTTCACACACAGCAATGTAAACTTAATTACAAGTTTTTCTCACAAGTAATGTAACTGGATTTCTATCGAATATGGCTTTTTGAGGTCATTACACTATATGCTAGCATCAGTCATGCACATGTATTGTCTCATTCCCACCTTGTGCATCTCTGCCACCTTGTCTTCGCCCACTAATTATTTTTGTTTTGTGTAAAGACTGTAAAGCTTGGTAAGTCAGACATCAGCTTTCTGGTTTATGTTTGCACAGAAATCAGCCAAAACGACTGAGGACTTGGTTTGTAAGACACCATCAGAAATAACAGGAAAACCTCTTTCATCATAGTCCATACAGAAATTAATTTGTAACAGACCCTTCTCCAAAAAAACTTGAAGGAGAGGGGCATTGTCATCTAGCTTTGCTCTGCGTCTGAGCTTGACTGTTCTGCCCAGTGAAACCTTCCAGAGGAATTGTTCCGCAAATATCTGTTTCTTTCCAATGGAACACGTTACCTATTGCTTCTGCCCGTACTTTAATAGACAAATTATGCTGTGCATCTAAAAGAAAGAATTGCATAACTATAAAAGACAACGGTTTCTAAAGGACTAATTAGTGTATAAGTACCAACCAGAGCTACAAGGACTGGAAAAGGTATTTGTTAGAAAAGTTTTGTATTCATCCATTCTAGATAAAAGTGGGTGTAGTGATCATATTGGAACTGATGGCATTTGGCTTGTACAAAGCATGAGAAGCCTTTTTTTGTGATACTGCTAGTTCTGGCATGGGAAAAGCTGCTTATTTACTGAGACCAAAGCCTTCTGAAATTGGGGGAGATTCGCTTCTCCAATTAGATGTGCTTAATTTACTCTCAATGTACTATTTGTCTGTAAGAAATAGCCCATCCATCCATCCAGAAAAACTGTTTCTGTTGTGCAGAGTAAAACTCAACCAGATTTCTAATAGGAGATGTTCTGCACCAGTTGTCTAGTTAAAGATGAACTAAACAACTGCATTGTCTGCCAAGACCTGAGTTCAAGGAGCCTGTGTCCCCCATACAATTGTTGATGGTGGTTTTAGCAACCAAGCAAGTGGGAGGCTGTATCCTTTGCTCTTATTCAGTGCATAAACTGTGCAGATATATGTCTAGTGGTGCTATTTGCACATGTATGGACAAAACTGAGGGACAAGTCCATGGTCCTTCCAGCCCTCAGAAGAACTCAAATGTAGCTCCTGGACTATTTTATCTATATGAAATAGCTACATTTGTTATCAGCACCAGCTGTGCTGCAAAGGGACTCAGTCATTGGCACTTCTAAGAGATAAAAGCAAAACAGTTTCTAGTTACTGGTTGTAAGGTATTAGAGCTCTCATCATGCTCAGATGTAGGACTGTTTATTTCACGTATGTAAAAACAAATGTTCCAGACTTTTCTTTCCCTATTCCTCTTCTATCAATCTAATGCCACTACACAGCCTGAGGTTTCTCTCAACTCTTGCTTAGAATTTGTCCAGGGAAAATATATCAGGAAAGTAAGGTGTGACGAAGCCAAAACATAATATCAGAGAGCTGTAATTCTTGGGAAAACAGCAAACATCCTTATGGGTTGTGTACCTATGAAATTTGTCTTCTCCTGCTCGTAAACCCAAGGTTTTGAGAATCACATCTGCCTTCTCTACGACATGTCTTGGTCTGGGTTTGCAGTCATGTTAGACCACCTTTCTCAGCAGGAACATGTCTGTACTTATGGTATGTTTTCAAACTACCCAGAAGTGATGACCTGGACTATTTTCTCTGGCTGGTATTTGGTATTTGTCTTTCAACACTCTTCCCACCCAGGTAGCATTACAGAAATTCATCTTTCTTAAGTTTTTTTAGGGGTGATTCCAGAGCCTTAGGTGGGAAATGCTATCACCCGCATGCATCTCCGAAGAAGGCTAAGCAGGAGAGAGCAACTGATGCATGTATTTCTCTTGTTGGCCTATTCCAATGCTGAAGTGTGGAGCTGTCATGGTGTTTTCACCTCACTGCCTTCCCCATGAAGGCACACTGATAGCTAGAGACTGGTTTTGAACAGGGCTCATGTGCAGAGATGTATTTCAATGTTTGTCCTTTGCTCAGTGCACATGATCCATGTGACTCAACACCTACACCATACTGATTTGGTACACTAATCGTTTTAAATTCAGATGTTATCCTTAATGTTGGTGAAAGCCGCAAGAAGATCCTTATGGCATAAATCCACAGAGGGAATGAGGGCTATGAGCTAAACTAGAGATGAGATGAACAATTAATGAGTAGTTGTGAGATGAAAATGCACATTCACAGAATTTGGCCTGCTGTTTCATATGAATTTCACATAAGAACAGCTCTCTTCTCATCTCAACTTCCTTCTGCATACTGTTCTACTCAGTTATATATGTTAAAGCATCTTCTAGGAATGTCACACTTGATTATTAAACTTAACAGACTTTAAAATAAACAAAAATTAGTTTTGCAAAAAAAATTTATACACAGTTTATTGCACGGCCATTAAAAGTGATCTACATACAAAAATGTGCCAGACTTCAAGACAATTAGATATTTTAAGTTTCTTCTGTTACTCGCACTGGTCAAGGAATAATCAACATAGGCCCCAATGCCCTCTTGTGTGTCAAAAATGAGGTTGTTTCTACGTGTTCAATGTCAAATCAGTGTCTCTGGTTATAAAACAAACAAAAAATTCCATCACATTGTGAAACAATAAGATAAGGTCTTTAATCTGCACCTGATATCAAACCATTTTTCAGAGTAGTTTGACATTTTTTCTCTCCCTTATGAGCATCATTGCCTGCAAATTTGTTCTCTTATAAAAAAAAATCCAAATATATACATTGAGAGTGCATTTTAAATACTAAATATGCTTTTCAGCATGCGTCTCAGTGGTCTGCAATGCATCCAAGAAGTTCAGAATAGTCCAGGAGTCTCCTCACTGAACTAGCTGAGTTAAGCACACTAGGGAAAACATATGTATTTCTGCTTATCATGTAGGTTTTGCTGGACAAATGACATTATAAGTTTAATGTTAAAAAGCAATAAGGAATCAGATCAGTTCATACAAGGAGATAATCTGTAAACTCCGCACTGTGGCTGTCATCCTGATCATGTTCTTAGGTACAAAAGTCATTTTTTCCTGTCTGTGCTTACCTGCAGTTGATTATCCGATCCAAATTGGAACCAAATTTTGGAGTATGTGATGCAATGTATCACAATAACTGTGAATTAGCATCAAAACTGAGGCTGAATGAACCTAGAAGAACAATGTATCTGGGTCTGCCATCAGAGTGGATGTACAGGCCCTTCATAACTCAAAGACACATTGAAATGAGGGCAGCATCTCAGTGCAGTGTCCGCAGTTCTTGGTGTACTTGTTCTTGTTTCTTGTTTTGTTCTGGTTTCTTGTTCTGTGCTTGTTTCTTGTTCTTTTGCGAGAAGCAGTCTACCAGTCTGTAAGAATAATAGAGGTGAAATCCTGCTAATCTGATCTTAACTTTGAAATTTGTGCATAAATCCAGGATTACACCAGCCACCCCCTTCCTTCCTCCTCCCACTATATTTTTGAAGACACAAGGAAGTAATACAGGCTTCCATTTTGGGTCTAGTTTGATTAAAATTGAAAAGTCTTACAAACTGTTCTTTTGCAGAAAATCTGTTTCGGCTGTCAAAATACGAGAGTAAAACCATTTTTGTCCTAAGGAGAACACATGACATTACGGGAGCTTCCATCCAAAATTTCCCCATTTATACTCTGTGGAACTGTAATCTTTATGTGTGAGTGCTGATATTCAGAAATACTACTCCTTCATGCACTCAAAAGTAAAACTGCACTCCCACGGCTTGCTTCTCTGTTTCTTTCTCTTCCCACTCTTCTCACAGCATGAAAGCAGCTCTGCAGAGTGCCTCACTCTCAAGTTCTAAGTGCAACCTCAAAGAACTGAAACAACAGGCCAAAACATATTGTCACATCTGCCATTGCATTTTCTTTTCTTCTTCTTCTTCTTTTTTTTTTTTTCAACAATAATTTATGGCATATTTCTGTCTCCCCTCAGATGTTCTTTTACTCTGTATAACATATTGCTCAGCCAAGTCATAGCTATTTGTGTTTAGGGATGACAGACCATCTATCTTCTCCACTCAAATGATGAAAAGCAACATGTTGTTCTTCTAACAAACTTCTCTTGAAGTGCTTGAACTCACCTTCAGTTAACCAATATTAAGCCAAGCAAAAGAGAGGGGAGGGAAGGCTGTTATCACTTTATCACTTAATTTGGAACAAAGGGAAAAATTATTGTCTTGCGAACAATAATTATTTTTCTGTGCTAGAGACACTGCTCTGTGAAGAATCATCCTTGTCTAAATAAAATGTCCTTTATTGATTTAATTTAAAACTCTTTATTGTCTTAGCTAAACTAAATAAAATGGAACTGCTACAGCTCAGAGTTTATCACATCATCGGAGCATTAAGTTCCTGGATGACTGCATCTTGGAGTTACATTAAAAAGTTTGTTTCAGAAGTTTTAAAAATAGGAATGAACTTCAGTAGGACCATTGAGAAAAGGCTTTATTCCAGCAACGAATTTCTAAAAGTGTGCACTATTGTCTCCCAAGCTGAAAACATCTCTAAAAGATGCAGCTGTGGTACATATCTAACCACTGACATCTGGGTAAGCTATTAAATGGGAATGCTTTTTCTTTAGTAGAGTATCTTGAACTTTTACGAATCAGATGCAGATAATATCCCAAGAAACTGGCCTCCAACATCTGTACTCTCCTGTGGATTATGCATCATATAATATTCTGGAAGACATGAACATAGAGACACAGAATTCTTTTATAGATTTCAGAGCATTGGTTTATTTAATTTTCTTAAAAGTGAATATAATATAAATAATAATAATTTTTATATTTGTTATTGTTATTATTATTGGTCAGTTCTGCAAGTAGTGTTCACTGCTGTTCTCTAATCTTAAACTTCTTAGGGATTAATAAACAATGTGCATGTATAATATGTGCTTCATCTAATTGTATCAGCTAAGAACAGCTTTTCTTTTTTTTTTTTTTTTTAGGAAAAATGCTTAGATAAAATTTCTTCCTCTATCTCACCAAATTTGTTGTTTGAATCATCTGCTCTTTTCATACCTGCTTACTATTTTCTCATGAAAAGAAAGTCTTAGTGCTGGTTCCCCTCATGAATTGTAAACACTGACATGAAAACATGTGCCATCACAAATCTGATGCTTTTCCTTCAGAAGTTGTCTCATTTGCCTCCTTTAAATTATATTAATCTATCTAAATGGCAAACTAATACAATGACTTCAGAGAACAGACTCATAACATACCTGCTGTCTAATAGGAAATCTTGACTGCACTTATCTTTTGAAGGATTTAACCAAGATTTATATCTTATGCATCCAAACAAACAGAATATCAAGGCTATCAACAGCAGCACCATATAGCAGACCGTGATATTGTTAGAATGATGTCCTCTGCTCTGCTTGCAGTTTACTTAGTTAACTTAGTTATATTTTTCTGCCTTTGTTTTTTAATGCACTGTGCTTGTTGCAGCAGTGAACATGCTTAAATAATTCCCAGCGTATTGGATAAGGTATTTCTGCCATAGGCAAATTGCATAACAGGCTTCAAACTTGAGTTTCTTGGCGTATATGAAATGGAGGTCTGATGTTTCCTGGTTGCCTCATATTACCTGCACAGAACACAGACATGCATATTTTTGATAGAGAAATCTCAGCCTTGGTATATGGTACTTCTTAGTCACTTACCAACTGTACCTATCAAAGACTGAATAGTCACTGAAAATATGTGAGGTTTTCCTAAAAGGCAGTTTGTTGGTAAATGAGATCACTCTTTCAGGTTAGAATGACTCTCATACACTCCACTTGACAGCCATTTGGGCCTTAATCCAAAGCCTATGAAGTCAACAGGAGGTTTTGCACTGAGCTGAGTGGTTTTGAATCAGGGCCATGATAAAATGCCAGTGGGAAACTTTGACCCAGAGGTTTATGGACCTATAAACTTAAAAACCTAGCTAGATTAAAGACATGAAGAAGTCTCTTCTCCAGAAAGACTGCAGAATGACCATTATTTGAAATATTCATGCATTTTTGAAAGGGTTTTAGTGAGTTTTGAACTCGGAGCACAAGGATTCAAGTTGCTAAATTACTCTTTCTCTGATCTCTTGCGAATGTGTAGAAATACGGCATCATTAAATGTTTTACAAGTCTATCTTACTGCTCACATTTCACTGGTCATTTAATGTTGGTAGTCTTGTTTCAGTGCTTAAGAGGACTGGAAAGTTTTAAGGATGGCCTATTAATTCTTCATAGTTTTACTTTGCTTTTTTGGGGTCCAGTAAATGTTATCAACTTTTTGTGTGCTAAATTCATTTACTGGGCAATTTGAAAATTCACCCTCATAAACATCTTGCCTTTACTAATTTTCATATCAGCACCACATGGGATGAATAATAATGTTAACATGACTAAACCTGACTTCAGAGACCAGCAACTGTGCAGTACTAATATGGAAAACGGTGTTCTTCAGAGCAGTAAGGGAGCTTGAGCTTTGCCAGAAATTTAGAAGAGCTTTATGAATAGCAAGAACATTTTTGTAATGTACCATTCTACAGAAAACAAAAACAAGCTCAAAGGACATTGGATTTCTCTTACGTTTGTGTCATAGGTAGCTCTTTCCTAAGACCTTTACTTGATAAAGCAGTTGGCTATTAGCCTAACTTCATATAGCAGTGTAAATAGTACAAATCCTTTAGAAAAAATGAACATTGCACCATGCAAAAAACTCTGATAATAGGAACTGTATTCTGGGATATGATATTGGAGTCCCAAAGAGATATTCTAGTTTTCTCTGCAGAGCCCCATATTGAGGCGTACACTTTTAGAAAGCTTAAAATTCCATACATTCAATTCTTGATTTCTTTTTCTTATCCCATTACCTTTTGCCCCACTTGTCATTATCTTTAAGCTTTCTGGAGTTTGGGTGTTGCTGTGAGCCAGCAAAGAAATTATGATTCTCTAAAGTGGAAATAGAGCTTTAAAAGGCAGAGCTTTTCCAAAATGAGGTAATGACAACAATAATAAACAGTAATACCTTTCAAGGACAAGGTAGGCAGAATCCAAACTCAAATGGTGTAGTGGAAAAAATTTAAAATAAATTTTCCATTTCATATAGTGTACATTTCTACTACAGGAATACAAACCACCTGTAGAAGAGCCCTGAGGGAGCAGCAGTAGTGCAGATTGCCTGTTAATATCCTGGCCTCCCTGTTGTTTGCAGTACATCTCAGGCAACCTTTTTTCCTATGTACATTTCATGATCTCTTAAGCTAATTATTTTGAATTCAATTATAATAAATGCCTTATGTCTCCGTGCAGTGTGGCACGCACACTGAATGTTCACTGTTTTGTGTGCAGCAGAATGACTAATACAATAGAATTCCAGGCAAAGAAAGATAAACTTTTTTGTTGAGAAGTATTTGCATTAAAAAAAAAGGGGAAAAAAAAAGGCAAAAAAATTAAGAAAACATCATTTGGACCATGCGTATTTCCACCAGGGATGCTTTCATTTCCTATTTTGCTTACAACCAGAAACAAGCAAACAAAAAAAATTATTGGGACAATTGATATTATCTTTGGATGAGCAGTGATTTATTTAGAATCACCAGGCCTTCATTAGTTGCTATTTATTACTTACTGTGATTATTTGTCTTCGTATAAGATAAATAAAACTACCTTTTGTCTGACTTTTCTAATGTTAACACCTAGGAAACTTCAAGAAAAATATTTCTTATAAGTAAGTACTATATCTAAAGATTAGATGTGCTAAATTGCATTAGAAGTCGTTAGCTCCCCATGAGAAAGATGCAAAAATGATACATTACTAGCATATTTATAGTGTATTTCATGGCAAAATTGTGACATGATACTGTTTTTTGACTATTTTGATTTTTCTGAAACCCTTTTGATCATCACTAGTTTGAATTTGGATAGTTACGATTATCAGTAAAAATTTGACTTCCATGTCTCTGGAAAGAAGTGAGCTCAGTCTTACATAGTATTGTTCCATGCATTGTTTCTGTTCAATGCTTTTCTATGTCTAAAATGCCTGTTTAAGCTTTGTCCTTCTTTCTGAGAGGACAGTAGTAGTAGACAGGATAGATGTGTGGTTTACTTTTCTGTTCCTAACATAATGCTATTCTTTTTGCATTTTCACACACATTACAATCCTTTGAAAATGCTGCTATGTTATAGCAATAAGAAATTTCTAATTCTTAATCCATATGGCATTTGATTAAAAAAAAAAGGAACACAATATTAATTTGATTGACATTTCTGCTTCTTTGTAAAAGTAGAATGGTACAACAGTAAAGTCTGTCTAGGCAAGACACAGAACACTCCTGGAGACCAGGCTGAACCACCTCTCTCAGATGCTCAACCCCTCACAAGCCAACCCTCTCAACACAGCTGTATGGCATATATGGTTCTTTCACTTTGACTTAAATAACCAGTGAACAGGTATGTACCCTAACCTGAAAAATTAAGCTGCATTTAAGAATCCAAAACTACTCCAGCACCCTTCATATTCTCTGAGGACACCCGGAGAGAATAAGCAACATATGCCACAGAAATTTCATACACATATGCAGACTTTCATATAGTTGGATGTTCATTCAAGAGCCCACCTGAAATAAAGCAGGGAATAGAACAGACCAAGTAGAAGAATGGGTTATATTAAAGCATCTCATCCAGACCTCTGCCATAAAATAATGTATATTTTTATCAAAAGCATATTAAAAAACATATTTAAGGCATTAGGGACCCCATGCATGATGTTGGGCTTTGCCAGGTGCAAGAGCATCTGTTTTATCCCAGAAAGTTAGAGACAATGATCTGAGCCTTCTCATCTTCTTAGCTTGTAAGCTGGCATGTATCTTGTCCTTCTTGTGCTACCAAGTTATCATAGTTCTGGTCAAGGTTTCCTTAAAAGTGTTATCAGACTATGGCTTCTTTTGGAAGATGACTTAGGGAGATGAATCCTAGGTCACTGACCCTATCTGTTATCCAGCATGTTTTCTTCAAGATACTTTGGTTCCCAAGAGACTGCACCACCATCATATAATCAACAAGTATGTTGTCTAGGACCTTCTGTCCCTGTGGAGGAAGCCAGAAGGGTCACTGGAGCTGGGCTTGGGCGTGTTAATTTTTATATGTAAAACAGCTTTATAGGAAAATAGCGTTTGCAGATCCTTGCCACTTACAGAGTTTGCCCTTCTGTCCGCCAAAGCATGGACCCTGGAGTTAGTGTTCCACTTCTATGAAGGAACAAGGCTGCCTGCATTTAGGTACTGATTATGTCTAAATCAGGTACTTAAACTGTTCTTCTCAGACATAGGCACTTGAAGCTTATTATTTTTTTTTACATGAAAACCAGAATTTCTGATGTAATTCCAATACTGGCTGGAAGTACTAGGAACCTTGGCACAGGCCTTGAGTGACTTTTTGTTCATCCAGCATGAACTGCATGAGAACACATCCAGCCAGATTGCGTGAGAAACTGTGACAGCTTCTTCCCAAATTGTTTGCATGCAAAATTCTGTTGCTATCACTTCAATACAGATTTACATCTGAATGAATGTGGAAGTCAAGGATAGAGTGTGCCAGTTGCTGCTTTTAGCTCTTAATGCAATAGGACATAATTCATTTCAGTGTTTGACAAACTGGGATCTTTAAAGGAAATTGTTTAGTTCTATATTATTGGAAGTGGCATTTATATATTCTGGATGTTTTCTTGCGGTTCTCTTTTTCTCTGTAGTTTAGTTCTCTGGTACTAATAAGTTTTCCAGAACAGAAATGCAATAAAGTCAAGCAGTGATTTATGTGTTAAAACAGAGACTATTCTAATAGTGAAAACTGATGCATATCTTTTCTTATCTTCTTTGTTATAAACAATAAGGAACACACTCGATCAATTTCTTAATCTTTATCCAATGTGCATTTATATCAATGAAATACCAAATGGATTTAAAATTAGACCTTTAACAGTCAAATAATGGGGTGGTATGAAATATGCAGAAATACATATATTTTTTTCTTGTATAAAGAAGTTCCTGCTGTTGTAAAAGTACTGTTACTACCATCCAGTCGTATTAGTGGCACATCTCCATCTTATTGTTCTTATTCCCCAAAAATTTATTTACCAGTACTCACTCTTTTTCAGGCATTCTTTCCACTGCTTGCTGTATCCGATACTATATTGTGGCACTACATTAGCCTGTTCATGTGTGATCCTTCTGCCAGGCCAAAGACTGTCTCCTTTCCCTGGTCTGCAGCTATGCCCGTGCCCAGACTGCAGTGTTAGGCTCCCCAGGCCCGCTTTCCCCAGTATGCATTTTCTCCTCTCTACCCAGCTTCCCACTCCCTCCTGACCCAATATCAAACCCTCACACTCACCTGTCCCTGGGACCTTCTTCCAGGGCCAACACCACACTTAGATCTCCCCCATGTCTGTCTTGTCTCAGTCCTGCCATAGATCCCTACTCCATTTAACATTCATAATTTATTTTCCCCACTTGTCTTTCTCTTCAACAGTATACTGTAAAAGCCAAAGAGAATAGCCAAAAGGAGGGACATTGTTTTGCTGGAATGTGTTAATAGTTTTCCGAGAGTGGATCTTTGATCTATAGACAATTGAAGAGCTGCTCATTCGACTAACCAGATGCCAAGGACTTTGTGTGTTCCCCCTTTTGATTCTTTAGCTTTCCAATTTCCACCCAAACCCCTAGTATTCTGCCCATTGACACCCAGAGCGTCCCCTGGAAGTGACTGGGTGTGACATTCAAAAGTTACTATATTAGGTCCAAACAGAGATGCCAGACTGCAAGGTCTTATAAGCTCAGCCAACAAATAGCCCTGCAAGTGTCTCACATTTGCTGTCTCTCAATGATTTCCAGAGCAAAAATGTACTTTGTACACAAGCAAAAATATGGTTTAGTTTTTCTAACTACCAGCTTTGCCAACACAGGCCAGACTCTGACACTCAATTTTGAGTTCATTCCTCCGTATGCATCGAGCAGCAATACCAGCAGTCCTGCAGATCAAACAAGGCCCTGCTCAGACTTGCAAAAAACAATTTTCTTCCTTCTGTGTCCTCAGTGACTCCAAGGCTCTTCAAATTCTTAACAGTGATGCCTATCTCAGGCATTCAGCAAACACTAGGTGGTCTTTGATCTTAAAAATCAACATCATGAGCTTCTAATCTGTGTGTTCCTTTACATTTAAAATGCATGTAAATTGCCTTCTCATACTTTTGTTTATTGCTGTGAAAACTATAATGGAATTTAAATGTTACTACCTGTAAACACTTGATTTGAAGAGGGGTCTTTCAGAGCAACACCAAATAGTGTAAGGGCCTCCTGCAGCAATGCAGAGAAGTTATTGTAACTGGTTGCATTAATCTGTCATTCTGCCATTGACAGACTGGGTGAAATAAAATCCTTGGCTTGCTCTGGTTATACGTCTGTGATCACTCTACACTGACATAAGTGGTAGCTACTGCCAAAAGGGGTGGTCTCATTCCTGCTACTTTTCTTGTGCTGCTCCTACTATTCAGTGGCTGCCTGATGAGCTGGATCAGAGAACTTACTAACTGGTATTCTGACAGGTTAATTATAAACTGGATCAGTTCCTGATCCAGCAAATTATGTGGATGCATGAATTTGACCAGTACCAACATTCCAAAATGTGTTGGAATGTGAAACTGAAGAAAATAAATTAAATAACGAGATACTTTTTCATCCATTTTACAGGATATAAACATATGTTCTCCAATCAATCTTGCTGCAATTTCCACACCAACTTGAAAACTGAACTTGCCTGTAGCAATCAATCAACTATATTTCCTATGCAGTTCCACCAAAGGCATCCCTCCTCTAAATGCCAGGCTCCCATTGCTTCGCTGCCATATGGATCATGACTAATGGGTGCTGAGTGAATGTTTTTCCGCACCACCTACCTGTTCTATGGGTCATGAGAGCACTTATGCTATACCTACGTGGAAGATGAAGACCAGCAAATAGTCCACAAGATTTCTTACCACCAGCTTTTGCTTACAGCAAATACACATTGTATATGGATTTGACCATCAAGATATGCACTGATGAATACATGCTAACAATGTGGTCATTCTCCTTCAGGTTAAATACAATATTATATACATATTCCTAGGTTAAAATATTAAAACACACATTTTAAGTGAAAAAGAATTCCAAGAAGTTTGTGAAAAATTTTGAAATTATCTGCATAGGTCTCACTCATATATTAATTACTTGTTTCGAGTGTAGAGTTGTAATAACACAGTCAATGCTTTTGCAACAGTACATTTACTGTACATTTACTTTACTGTACATTTACTGTATTTTTCTAAAGCAGTTTCTAGATAATTGTTATTTCCAGGGCAGGAGGAGCACATAGCTGTTGTAAGGATCTTTTTTTTTTAGTAGACTGATATTACCAAAGATTACTGCAGTACCCAAGACATTTTTTTCTGACGTGGTCACATTTCATTTACATACACATAAAAGACAGCTTGAACTTTCCTGATTTAAGTTTTATACCAAAATAACTCTTCTTGAACCACAAAGTTAGTATTTTTTGCCGTCCAACACATGCCCATGTTGACAATGAACTTCTCCCTGTTTCTCAGTCTTACAGAAGTGTGTTTTGGTATTTGCTTAATTATATCCTCTAGAAAATATCTGACTCACACTTCCTGATATCCTTAATTAAATGTTCAGAGATTTCCCTCAGTTACAAATCTTTTGATTCACACAGATTTATTAACAAACAGTGGGTGAATTCTGATCTTAGGATTGAAAAATTGTACAAATTTCAATTTCTACTGCAGAATCCAACATTAAAAGCTCCTCCTAGAAAAAGTCAGAAATTATTTCTTAATGTTATTAAAACTCTCTCCTGTGCTCCCTTAACCATCTTCACAGAACTGGCAAAAATGGGTTTCCTAAGTTTCCAAATCAATTCAGCCTCAAATGAAGAGCATGTATGGAAAATTCCAGTTTCCATGATTATGGTGACTTTGTAAGTAACTAAGCTCAAGCATTCAGAATGTAGTAGCCTACCTTAGTTATAGCTATTGATTCAGAGAAATGTCCAGGAACTCGCCAACAAAGTTTTAAGTTGACAAGCAGGTATTCTTTATTGCGGCGCCGGGAGACACGGGGGATCGCTCCTCCAAGCGTGTCTCCCTGTATTGCTGCACAGGCCATCCTTATATAGTCACTGGGCATACATGAGGATACACATGGATTGCATCATTTTCAGAAACTTTCCGGCATGCATGCAAAAAGGTGATGATGGTCTTTGGGACCCCTGATGGTTATTTCTTCATCACTTTGTTTTAGGCTCATTGTCATATCAGTCATACCAGTAACCACCAGGTGGTTCTCGCAAAGCTTATCTTAGTAATTTCCTTTGCTAACAAAGCCTAACATTCTTGAGGTAACTTATTTACAACCCTATTCTTCAATCAACTCCATTCTTCAATC
>JANHGB010030155.1:0-20394 GCA_026283785.1 Coracopsis vasa
CCTCTGGCTTGTCTCTGCTATGATATACTGCATGGTGTACACCTGCCTTATTAAATCTTATTAAACCACTTGCTTCTGCTACCGCTGAAGCTCATTGCAACCTCAGGCTTGGGTGACCTCCAGAGGTTTGTCTCTTCACTTTTCCTGAGTCACTCTCCAGTTCCCTAAGAATAAAGTTCTAGTGTATTGATACACCAAAGCTATTACAAGACAGCAAAGAGATCGTTTAATAATACCCTTACTTCTCAAGCACAGATCTCTTGAAGTCTCTTTCAGACAGAAATAAAAGGTTAATTATGCTTGTATACATAAAAAGGCTTTTTATCAAGTATTTCCAGCCACCAAACCAAACCAAACCAAATCCTTTCCCAACCCCTTTAGAGTTTTTCCTATCCGTGTCCCACTTTTTTCTAACTATTGGGAGGGGTGGGAGTGGGGAGCTACTTCTTATGAACCCCTAGAAGAACTCATGCTGTTTTCTTCAAAATTTCTCAGGTGTGATAAACAAGTCCAGAATACTTGGTTTGCCCTCTGCAATGTTATTATGGAGGATACCTTTCAAGTTTAAACAAGTTCTGAGCACTTAAGTCACCTTGTGCAAGACAGCCTTAGCAAACTCAGTCTTTTGCTTTAAAATTTTCTAGTCTCAAATTACAGAGACATTTTCATTTTAGAGGAGTCTATACTCATTTTCTTTACTAAAATATTTTTTCCAGTTTAAGTTAAAATAATCAAATTAGTCAGATTCTTCTGCTCCCTTTTAGCAGTACCACAGGCGAGTTTGCTGCAAGTTTTTAGACTTTTCCTAAGTATAACCAATATTGTGCACTGCTTTATATTCTTTCAAATTGACATTCTAAACCCATCAGAAGAAATTTATTTACATTTTTGAGACAATAAGTGGCTGTCAGTATCATGGGGGCTTGTCCCAGACTTGTTCTACAGAGCTGAATCTTCTAAATCCAGTCAAAGCTTGCCATCATCCTGCCTGTCAGGGGCTATGCTGGCCTTCCCAGACTGGACAAAGAAAGTTGAAAACCTTACAAGATTTTCTAAAATGTTTTATGAGTTATTACTGAGGATCTCATCTCCTATCTATAAATTTGGTATATGTACCTTTTTAAACTCAAATGGCATTTTAAATTCTAACACTTTATTGGTATGATGTCAAACAGTACTAAGATATTAATGGCAAACCAAATCGTAGTCACTCACTCAGGGAAAGAAGCTGTGTTTATCCACACATTTCCAGGATATCTAGCAGATGTAGGTCCTCTACTTGCATCTGAGGACTCAGGCATACTACCATACTGCAAATACTAAATTATGATAGTAACTTAATGATAGTAACAAATAGCACCAAACCAGCCTTTGAAGAACAAGGTTTGGTACCTTTCTGTTTCTAACAGTAGCTGGATGCCTTTGAGAGATTTTATAAATTAATTTCAAGCTGATGCTTCCAAATGGAAGCAAATGTCACAGTGGAACCACAGTTTTAATGAACAGCAGTTGTGTGATTTTCTTACTGAAATAGACTTACAAACTTGTTCTTCCATGTTCTCTAGCATGGTTCATATATTATTTGGTTCCCCTGCATTCCAGACTCATATTGTTTGGTGAGGTACTCAGCATAGGAAGCAGAATATAAAGCAGTTTTTATTTCAGTCCATCTGATTTACTATTAGCAGCCACAGCTAAGGGTTAAGATTCTGGACCACAGCCTGTTATTATTAATTCAAGCCTTACAGTCACCACTAAAATAGGCAAAAGATTTGACATACTTATACCAGAAAGCTATGAGGTAAATGGCTGTACAGGGCTATTAGCCAACAAATGCTAAAAATTAAAAAATGGATCTCTTTTAAAAACATATTTAGAAAAGAACATTGAGCTCCCTCAGGTCATAAATCCTCTGGTCCCCCCTGTGTGGTCCTCCAGCAGAAATTAATCGCTTCATATAAAAGCACCTATGAATTAAGGCAATTTTAAGCATAAAACATAGGTTTGATTACCAGTTCTTGACATCTCAGTAACAGCAGCAATGTAGTTAGATCAACAGCATTGGTAATATTTTCTGGGACTAATTAAAGCCATGAATTATTTAACTGTCTAACAAATAAACAGGTCACATTAGCTTTCTCTTATTATTGCAACTTGTATCTACTATAAAACCTTTCCTCTCAAAAGTGTAATAACTGAGCAAAGCTCTTTCCTGTGGTAGTTAGTGTATGTCAATATAATTTTTGATGAGAAATCAGGAAATAAAGTACTTTACGGAATCCTGAAACACATGGGTTGCTGCTATATTGCTGACTTCTGGAGCTTTCTTCTGGAAAAAACCACCAAACACCTGCATTATAATTTGCAAAAGACAGCTCATCATTGCAGGTTCTCCTTTCTCCAGTGTCATTAGTTATTATCTGGAAATGTATACTTTTTTAATTGAGTTAGCATTAATTTATGAGTTTCTATGAGCTACAAAGGAGCCTTATAGGAATTGTAATTCCTGCTCCTTTGTGTTACTAGATTACTTTCTGAATCATGCACCTTAGATAGAATATGTAAGCTAGACATTCCAGCCTGTTATGCACAAGTGTAGAAGCTGAACCTTTTTCTGACATAAAGAAGGATTATTTTTAAGCATTTTATAAAATAAAAAAAAAACCACAAACAACAAAGCAAAAAGGATTTGGACTAGAAACACACATCTGTTACTTTACTGAAACAAAAGTACATTCCTTGTGATCAAGAGGTTCTGTCGTGCTAAGAGACGAAGGCATCTGCTAATTCTGCAATATGCTGCTTAGTTCTTATATGCCACTTTTTAAAGGTATGTTTCCACTTCAGGAAGAAATGATCCATAAGAAAAATGGCACATTCTCTAGGACCACCTTCCCAGTCTGACCTGCAATGGGAATTTTTCTTAACAGAAAACTATCCTATAGCAGGAGGAAAAGGACAAATGTGTTTGGCTTGAGGAGAGGGACCTTCTCTTCTCCCAGGGATTAATTTATTCCTCCTCAGACTACCATACTGTGATCTGAGTTCATGACTTTGGAAAAAAGAAGCTTGTACAAAATTGTGAGATATGACAACCTTTTTACAGATCTGCTGCAACCTACAAAGAAGTAAAACTCTAGCTGTAGACAGGAGTATTTAAACAATATTACTGGTTTTAAACAATAGCATTTGGAAAGTAGTTTCCTTCTCGACCCATCCCAAGTAGTAAAATACATAATCTTACAGTCATTTTCAAATGTTCATAATTATTCATATTATTGTACTAATTAAGGGCCAACCTACAGGCACATTGTGGTGGGGGTTTGTGTTATCTTTTATCACACTTTTCTTACCTGGTACATTCAAAAGCTGCAAGCCACAGGTCCTTGTTCTCTTGTTTTAAATCACTACCACCAGAAAGATTTCCTCTAAGCAATCACTCTTCTCCCAGCTAACTTGTGGAGGGCTACAAATGGCAGAGGGGAGGGGATCAGAGCTGCCCACTTCTACCACAAATTCTCCAGTTTCTGGAGTCTGCTAGGGATACTGCCTCTGGCTCATCTAATACTTCTTCCCCCTCAAAAACACTGCTTAAAATGGATGAATCCTCATGAGAGGCATTATAAAATTAGGGTGTCACTTCTGAAAGCACAAAGGACTTGGCTCAGTTCTGCTTCCACTGAAATGAAAGCTAAAACTCTCATTGACATCAAGGAGAAACAACAGCCTCTTCAGCAAGGGCAAACACCGCATGTTTCAAAAACCCAGACTACTGTAATCACACAGAA
Organism: Coracopsis vasa; assembly: GCA_026283785.1. Classification (NCBI taxonomy): domain Eukaryota; kingdom Metazoa; phylum Chordata; class Aves; order Psittaciformes; family Psittacidae; genus Coracopsis; species Coracopsis vasa. The sequence continues at coordinate 3,789 of JANHGB010030155.1, forward strand.
AAAAACCTGTAAAACTAAAGATTTGAGGCATTTCTTTCAACACATTCATATTCTTTCATTCACATATATGTCTTGCAAATGGGAATACAGTCACTTAATGCTAGTAGCTAAAATAGTGCCTATTAGGTCAGCTCAGCAGCTGAAGAGTGGGGCAATAACAGGTAAGATCAAAGGGCTTAAATAGCCTCTGCGGTCAGAATGACAAAATGCTTACAGCCTCGAATAGGATGTAGTCATTAGACTGGGGAAATGAACGATTTTGCTGAATGGGCACAATGGTAACTGATTTGGAGTGAAACAATAGGCCTTCACCTCATTGTAAGATCAGGAAGATTTGCTAGGTACACAGGAACACTGCAGCTTCGTTTTGAAGTTAATATGGGATGAATAAAACAATGGGAGAAATGATCCAAGCAGGGCAACATTAGAGCAAGAACACTGATGGGGTCAGGGTATTTTGACCTTTAGGGTTAACCAGATCAAAGGGTTTGCTGATTAGCAAAGTTGCTTTTTTTCTTTTTTTAATTACCGTAAAATTGGCATCTCCATGGTTATTCTTTTAGTTACCTTTGCAGGTAGACATTGTCTATATGAAGCAGAAAATATAATTCATGACAAGCTCTTTGTAATTTGAGAAGAGAAGGTGCATCCATAACAGGAAAGCAAATGTGTGGAATGTGTTTTCTTAAGAATGATACTAGTTCCTCCCATAACATAAATGCCTGATCAAGGGCACACTGCAGTCAATGGAAAAGCTACTTAATAGCTTCAGAGAAGTTAGTGTCACTCTTTGAAAGAAGTTACCTAGCTTATTTTATCAAGTAACTAGGCATCTTTTGCTGGTTTTACTCCATAACATTTTAAATCTATGAGAAAGTACATTCACTGTTTTGATTGCAAATATGGTGCCATGCAGACAGGAGGGCTAAAAAGGCACATTTTTACAAATGAACATAGTGTCCCACCATGTCAACAGATTATACTTCTATAGTCTTTTTTAATTCTGAAGTATGAGAAGTGGACACACATTGTGGTTTGCTCTATTTGCAAGACAATGAAAAGTTGGAATTAAAAACTTCACCTACAAGAATTAGGCACCTCAATCCATACTTAGGAAAAAAGTGTGGCCCTTAATGACATGCCAATAGCCACCAAATTTTTCATGTTCCTGCCTCTTCAGAGTTGTTTTAATTATCTTAGAAGAAGAAATTGCCCCAGTGTAAACTTCAGTTCTCCTTCTCACTCTCACAGGTAAGGAAAATTAGTGCAACCAAGGCATTTAAAAAAAATAAATAAATCCATCACCTCTGAGTAGTAACATTGCCTTCTTGGTTATTTGGAAGCTGTTTCAAGTTAGAACCAGTTGTCCAGAAAAAGAGGGAGCAGATTTAGACGTAAAAACCCACATACCACTTAGGAATGCCTGTGAACCCTGCAGTTCTTCCTCCACTGGATTCTTGTTTTCTGCAACTTTATCCTGAAACCTTATATCATTTTCTAATGTTTCAGTGAATGACCTAGAACCTCATCTTCTCTATATCTCCGAGTGACCTGTTGTCCTCCAGAAAATCCTATCAGTTAAAGGTCCGAGATTCCGGCTCCTTGGCTTTCTAATTCAAACCCAGCCCTTTGACATGGAAATCTCAAAAATCTAAATAAATTTAATATGATTTTGTTACCACTTAGTTGATAAACTGTTTTTTATGGTTTTAACACAGTTGAAAAAAAAAAAAGACCTGCCAAATTCAGATGAGGACTGTATCTTTATATCTCCCAGATGTTATTCAGCATAATTTTTGTGCACATTTTGTAGACAACTGCATCTGTGTTTACCTACTGCAACTGAGAAAAGTGTTTTCCAAGTCATATTTGTAACTGAAAAGAGCACTGAGAGAAGGGGCATGATTTATCAAAGGGTAATAATGCATTCAGATTACTCTTGAAATGGTAGTTAGAACCCCGACATACCTATGCCTTTTATCCAGATGTGATTGCTATATAGAGGCAGTCTAAATATCTAATTCAAAAGACAGATCCATTCCACTGACCCATTGCTTTAATTTCTATACATGCTCACATATAAGCAATGCCTAATAATGGTCATGTGCCTGTGTGATTTTTTTTTAAAGACTCCTTATTAGAAATATCTTCCAAATAGATATCTTACTAGTTGGATAGTCTGGATTATTATAAGTATGCATTTCAAATTGGCATTTCTCAAGTCATTTCTCTTTGAGAATTACAGGTTTACAGATCAAAATGGAAGTTTGGAGGAAAGTTATGGAATAAAGAATAAGTGAAAATGTAATAAGTCTTGACTCAGATATTAAGTGCTTTTTAGATATCTTATGCTTTGTTCAAGAAAATTATTTATCTGTAATAGAGTTTCATTAGGATGTAAGAAAAGTGAGAGAAACAAAGCTTTCTCCTGTATGTTAAACATTTCCTAATTGCATTTTAAGAAGCAGATATGTATACTTTAAATATCTATCTTTACAAATTCTAGAATAATTTGTGAAAATACAAGTCATCTCCAAGAAAATTTGCCTTTACAGTCTGCTTCATTGGGAGGATAGACCAAATTCAACATCAACAGATGACATCAAAAGATGCTCTGAACTGCAAAGTGTATATGCACATATTAGAATTACCATAGACTTTCTACATTAACAGAAAAAAAAAATAAATGAAAGCAGGTATTTTTCCAGAGAAGCTAGGAGAGCAAGCACTGAACTGTATAGCAGTGTCTCATAAATGTTAATGCATCTATCCGGAAGTAAGGAAGTAATGTTATTTCTGCTTTAGAGAAAGAGAAATGAGCATGGAAGTAGAAATTCTAATGCTTAACCTTCAGAGGCCACCTTACTGTTTTGAGTGAGGTCAAGGTTTCACTTAGAGACACCAAACAGAAACTTTCATTTAATTCCATTTCAATTTCACTATTTTAATTTCTAAGTTCTAAGCCTCAACATTTAACTTCTGATTCTAGATTTTATCAGTGACATAAAACTTTCTGGGGAGCCGAGACTTAATTTTCTTTTTTTTTTTTTTTTTTATTTATTTAATTGCTTGTGATAAACATTTACTCTAAACCAACTTCCACATGAGCTCTGTGATACTTGCTAAAGACACTGCAGCTGATCAAAGCAACTCAGATGTAACGCTGTGGAAGTGCGCTTCTGGACACTCCTCTTAACCACTGCTCTCCTCCTGCTCAGGAGGACAGTGGTTAGGACATTCTTGGAGATCCTGTGATTGCTTTGAAAGATTTTGGAAAGCAGCCTTTATGGAAAATATCTGGAACTCCCTCAGACTGGCATAATTTCAGACCTCATAGACCAAGAAGGCATTCAAAGCAAAACCCAGCTCCTGAAGGGATAATTTATATGGAAATTTTGCAGTGTTTGGTATTTAGGAAGCTGGATTCTATCCATTGCTAACTTATTATTTTTTTCCTAATTTGCCAAGAAGGTTCATGAAAGGCATTATAAACCCTACATTTGAGAAAAGAGATACTATTGTGTTCTCCCACAGTCATGCAGTTAGTTAAGTGTATGGTTCCCAAAACTATCTCTGAAGTTGTACCCATCCGTGTTCTAGCCAGGATTTATAAGATAGTCCTATACAAAAGGAATAACATGTTCAAAGAAAAGATTGAGTTAAATGTGTAGCTCAGCCTCCAGCTTGGCATTCACTGTGTTAGATCCTAAATCAGCTGCTAGAACATACCTGGTGAGCAGCTGCAGACTGCTGCTGAGTTATTGGAGACCTCCCACTTGGTTACTCTTGCTCTGCTGTATCTATCTACCTCTACACCCTAATTGTACATGAAGTGTCATGAAAGGGGAATTCCAGTGCTGAGAGGGGAGAGGTGGAGGTTTGCTTTGGGAAAGGACTATATGACTTGCTGTGCAGGCACAATAGCTTCAAAAAGCACAGTATCTTGAGTACTGATCACATGAAAATCCCTTACACCAGGCAAATAAGAAAACTAAAGTATTGGTGGGTTTAGTGCATGTAAATATTTTAGATTATTTTGCCTTTTAAAGTTGCATTATTTTGATGACTTATTGATTCCAGAGAATGAACATACTTACACAGTAACCAAGTGTCATCTCAGGGAATCCTTGTCATGACATAAAAATCTGGGTGTTTGAGACAGAAAAATCTCTTCTTTCTCCCTGCAGTCCCACATATGATTACAGTTTCTACTACTACTAGCTTTTGGAAACCTAAAGGAAGTAGCGCTTGAGACGAAAAACAGTATTAGAGGCAGCAATGCAAATCTCAGCCCCTGGCTACTGAAAGCACCGTGAAGGAAATGATCACTCCAAGCTCTGTGCTTTGCCTCAGCAGAAGGCTGTGCAGTGTAAAGCCTAAAGAAAACAGCTATGTAGTCCCAAGGTGAGCCCAAGAGCAGGCAGGGAGGAAGCACCCACCCCTGCAGCAATCAAAACTCTGGAAAAGCCTCTCCAGTGCTGCCCTTTTCATCCTGCCCCAGACCTCAGCCCCACATTCTGCCAGAGACAAACAGCCCTGAAAATCAGGCCCCTTTAAAGAGCTCATGCTAAGCAGTCAAAATCAATTAGCACTCTCAAAGTAGGATGAATGATAATGGATACAGAATTGCCTTGCTACTCAGGGGACTAGGATTCAATCCTTACCTCTCTTAGACTTCCTCTGTGACCTTGGGCAAACCTATCTGTTGCTCTTTTCCTCTAAATCATGTTTTATATATTTTTACCTCATAGAGCTGTTGCAAGGTTTTGAATCCTTTGGTTGCAAAGTACTCAAATTCTATACTTCATGAATCTATACAGAGATTTCAAAATGTAAGTTTATATGATTTTCTTCTCTAGACACACTGAGCTAATTGCAGGATCTTTGGAGCTGTATTACTATTCTAAAATAATCTATTAAAAAAAATGAAACAGTTAAAGATGCAGTGAAATAAGGTGGGCACAATAATTACATTTTCCTCAATAATCTCTGATAAGGGACAGGAAGAGAACAAATAGATATTTCCTTTTTCTTTTTATTTGAGACAGGTGAGCAGCCCAGAAAACTAATCCTTTTTAATTTCAGAATCAGGAGCTGATTCATAGGTGGTGATGAAATTTCCAGGGTGCAAACAGCAAGGATAAAACTGAACCACTCACCTAGGATAGTGAACTGTTTCAAAGGTAAAAATGATAGTCGTACTTGAAAATCCATGCAAGATCAGCAGCTTTGAAAATTAACCTCTATTCACATGTGCTGTTTGTAAAGGTACCTACGATAGTGGTAGCTGTATATTGACACCTGCCATAAGTACTACACAAGGTAGCAACTTTCTGGATTTAGTCAACAGTAAATCTTGGATGTTTTCTGAAGAATAAAAAAAAAAAAAAAAAAAAAATAGCATGTTTCATAAATTCATGACAAACTCTTATAGCAATGTTTTCAAATTTAAAGTATCTAAATGTATTAGAAGGTCCCTACACATGTATGTATGCACACATCTGTACACTTTCAGATCCACACAAACAAAAAGGAAATGCACTAAATTCAGGGTTTGTATCTTCATGCTTAGTTGAAGGGAAATTTCTTGCTGCTTAACCTTTGGGTTTGTTTTATTTTAAGACAGTTACACTTTTCTTTATACTTTAAAAATTAGGGTGCTTTTTCTTCCCCCTATCCTTGTTTCATGCAGATGATGAACCCTTTGAAATGTGCTTGCTCTTGTTGCCCACTAGAAGGAGAGGGGTGAATGCCACATATCTAATTGTGTGTCTCCACAGAAACTTTCCTCTAATTCCTGGTTGCTAACCCACATTCTTTAAGTCCTCTGGCCTCTTTCCCAACACTCCTCCTCTGTCTCACAAAGAAAAGAATTTGCTTTTTTTCCCCCCTATCCAAGGTCTTTTCTCATTTCAAAGCAAGCTACTTGAATGACTATTCAGTGTGTGCAGAATGAGGTCTCTCCACAACACTATGCTATAGTAAAAGCCGTGTGTGCTTATAAAGGCTGCTTGAAGGCAGCCCTACCCCACAGTGGCCCAGGCGGCATACACAGCACCCTGACCTAGCCATCTGTATGCAAATCTCCACAGACTAAGTAAACTTTCATAAAAATGTTCTGGCCCCTCTTTCTGTGTGTTTAGCAATTATTAGTGCACATTGGTCCTTTGTGTTATATTATTATGCTTTGTGTGCAGAGGAGACTCCCTGGCACCTGCGCTTGTAGGTGGCAGATGGCAGTTCTTGGCAGCAATACGGAAGTTTTCCTGAATGCAGCTAAGCCACAAACTGGCATCTTTTATTTCTTTAGCGTGTACTGAGGAGAAAGGATTAGTGGTAGATTACCAGTAGCCTATCAAGGTATTTAACACAAAAAAAAAAAAAATAGAAAAAGAGAGAGAGAAAAAAAGGGGGGGAAATCTAGTGAATGTTTTGAAAAAGAAATGGAGAAAAACCAAAGAGACTGTATAGCAATAAAAATCACCAACAGATAGCTATGTATTGATTCAGTCTCTTACACAGAGACATTTACAATTTTACCTTTCTCAGAAGGGTAAAAAATGGATACCTTGCTGCTAAACTCATGTTTCTGGAATATTCACTATGTTTTGCTCATGTGTTTATGTGAAGTTTAAGATGACTGCTACATTATTGATAAAGTGTCTATGATCATAAAGGATCACAAGGCGTCCAACAATCAGAAAACACACAGAGCAATCAAAATGCAGCTGGCTCTGGGGTATGGAAGAGCCATTAAATCAGCCACTGCTGCTCAGGATGCTGCACGGCATGGGTGGAAAAGAGAAATGTTGGCCAATAACATTTACTTGTGAATGTTTAACGGCAACAGTGGTTTCTGCCTGAAATTAGATACTAAGGAATCAATAAATCAATGAAGTGCATCTAAATCTTCTAGATGCTAAAAAAGGGCATACATTATCAATAAGTATGAGCGAGGAATGGTGGTCCCAGTAAAACAGAAGACAGAAAGATTCCTACAGAAAAAATAGCTGGAAGGATGAGGATCTGGGAAGTTGTTCTTGGTCTCCTCCTTACTCTGTCAGATCCTGAGGTAGAAGGCCAGCTGTAATTTCTAAGAATGGGTGTTTCTATGGCTTATATCATCTTCCTCAGTAACCACGTTTCCAGGACTACAAACAGCATCTTGAAAGAGCTTTTTTCTGTATGTTTCATTTTTATAGTATGTTTCCGTGGTACATGATTTCTGTCTTTTAAATCATTTTTAATAAATGTTATCATTCTCTTTGACTATGTCCAGTGTTCAGACTTCTCAGAAGATCACACAGAAGCGAAATACTCCAGGGAGAAATAATCTGCTATGAACAGAGTGGTTCTCACTCCATTAGGTGGACAAAAGAGAGAGTGTTTGAACCACAGACCTCAGGGAAAATACTGTCTCATCCCAAGGTAAGCCAGGGAGACTGTACCATGGCAGTGCAACCTTAGGTGGCCTTTTTAGAGCAAAGATATAGGAAAAATGCATGGAAAGGAAGCAAGGCACATAAAATAGGGAAAAGGATGGGGATTAAAAAAGAAGGTGCACAGAAGAGGGAAGGGAAAATAAAAGATCAAGATATTCTATGACAAAAATAGTAAAACAAAACAAAGAAAACACATATACATTTAAAAAACCCCACACCATACAAAACAAAGCAAGCAAACAAACAAACAAAAATCACCAAACCCCAAGATGGAAGAAAACATGCAGAGACAAAAAAAGAATTACAGGAAAACAGAGACAGAGTGATGATGTTGTACCCAGACATAGAAAAGAATAATGGGACTCACCCCAAAAAAGAGTAGGAACAATTGTTATTAGAATAGTATAACCACAGACACTGTCTACCTTCGTAAAAACCTTTGGAGATAGTAACTCTTAACTGGTCTGACCTTTGGAAGGGACAAGGAAGTCCAAAACCTATCAGTATTATCCAGTGCAGAGCACACTCCTGCATGTTACGTGACAAAACCCCACCACTGTTTATATGTCTTCAAACCTCCTATTCAGGAACACAGTTAACCTTGTTCCATATGGATTTTAATTGTGACTCCATGTGATTAATATTGTTGCTGTATGTTTCATATTACCTTTCTGTAGACATGTAGTGCAGCAAATGCAGGGATGGAGCCACTGCAAAGGCACAGCACTCATCTTTTTTTTCTGCTACTTCCATTCCTCCACAAACCACAGGGCTCTAATAGTACAGTTTAAACCTGTTAATTTATCTTTCAAAATATCTGTCTGGCTATGGGAAGTGAGAAGTCTTGAAAACACTGAGGCAGTATTCCAGCTATGTTAATTATAGTAAAGTCAAAGAAGTGAGAAAAAAATGAAGGTATTTTGCAATTAGACTAAAAGGAGAGAGATTCATAGATTCATCCTCCCTGCTACAGTGAGATATATTGCACAATAACTTGAACAATTACTTTGATTTCCCATGTACAAGCAATAAAACGTTTTCCAGAAGCTAAATTAAAGCATGTATTTTAGAATGCAGAATTTATTTTAAGGACATCAGGCAGTAGTGTAAAGCCTATAAAAGGAAGCTATCCATCTTGCAGAAAGAAAGTGTTGATTTTATTGCAGTCCAGTTCATTCTTAAAGACACAGAATCCCCTCCAGGGCAGACAGGACAGTAACTGCTGACACTGGGTTTTTTAATTCAGAGAAGTACTTATCATTATTTTTGGAATAAAAGTTATTTTGGTTGTATTTTAGAATTAGTAAATAGAAGACTCGGTGAGTACACATATATATGTGTGTGTATATATATACATGCACACACACATATATGCTTTTAAAAAGGCCTTTTGGTGTAACATTTAAAAGGAATTTAGTTGAAGAACTTTACAAATGACAGCCCTAAGGCACTAGTATAAATTGAAGATCTTGTGACCCCAGCTAGACTGAGCTACTATGAATGTAACATACTGTAAAGCAGATGTCCAGACTCAGAAGTGCCTCAGGTGCATCATTCTTCCTCAGGCATATGGCAGAGACTTTGAGCTTACACCACCTGAAAAATTTCTCAGTTTTGTATTAATTCTTCTCCCTCCCAATAGCAATTGTCCTATGCAGCTGTCAAAAATCACAGCAGGATTGAAAATAGAAGAATTTTCTGTTTCCATTTAATTCCTTTTCAGTGGTAAGAGGGTAAAGTGATTTTTCAGAACACAGAACTGTGTTCACTAAGGACCAGTGCTCACCATTGTTATATGAGTGTGATGTTCTAAAAGTTAATAAAAAAGCAGGCAGATGGTCTCCTTAGGAAGATTCAATAGGCATCTGCTTGTCTCCCATGGATAACAGGGCACCTAGCCCCTTCTGTGGTTTACCAAGAATTTAAACTGTAAGGTGACAACTCAAAGCAAGCTCAAAGACATTCAGTGGGTACTCAAATGTCACTTCAATGTCAAGGAGTGTTGGTCGATGAGAAACTGAACATGAGCCAGCTTCAGTGTGCGCTTGCAGCCCAGAAAGCCAACCGTATCCTGGGCTGCATTAAAAGAAACATGACCAGCAAGTTGAAGGAAGTGATCCTGCCCCTCTGCTCTTGTGAGACCTCACTTGGAGTACTGTGTACAGTTCTAGTTCTGGTGTCCTCAACATAAGAAGGACATGGAGGTGCTGGATTAAATCCAGAGGAGGGCCATGAGGATGATCAGGGGACTAGAGCACCTCCCGCATGAAGACAGGCTGAGAAAATTGGGACTGTTCAGCCTGGACAAGAGAAGGCTTCATGGAGACCTCACAGCATCCTTCCAGTATCTGATGGGGGCCTACAAGGATGCTGGAGGGGAACTCTTCATCAGGGACTGTAGGACAAGGGATAATGGGTTCAATTTAAACAGAGAAAGTTCAGGTTAGATACAAGGAAGAAGCTCTTTACTGTGAATATGTGGTGAGGCACTGGAATGTGTTGCCCAAGGAAGTTGTGAATGCTCCATCCCTGGCAGTGTTCAAGGCCAGATGGGACAGAACCTTGAGTGACATGGTCTAGTGTGAGGTGCCCCTGCCCATGGCAGGGGGTTGGAACTCGATGATCTTAAAGTTCTTTCCAACCCTAACTATTCTATGATTTTATGATTCCAAGCTGCTGGTACTACAGAAACCTGCAGAATGCTGGATTGAGTTTTAAATCAGTAAAAAAACCCAATTTCAGGTAAAAAAATAATCACTGCACCCAGATTATTAGATCACTTGAAATATACCACTACAAATGAAAGTACCTTTTTTAAACTGGAAATACATAAATGTACATAAACTCTCCTATATAAACTCCTCATCTTTTTTTGCAATGATTGCATTTTTATTGTCCTCCTCTGCACCAGGAGAAATAAAACCCCAAAATCCGTGGACCTGATTATTATTTGTTCTCGGGAGCCAAGGAAACTTTTTCTTACATCATGCACACTGAGGTCACACAGTAGCAAAATACTCAAGGGAGAGTGCCAAGTGGTGTGGTCTGGTCAAGTCTATGCTATTAAACTTTCTTAGTTTCCAAAATAAGATGGCCACATCCAAACTACCTATTGGGAGTGGTCCTTAGCCTATTTAAACTCCTGAACTTTGCCTGGTAATTTTCTGGGACACTATTAGTTGGCCTTGATCAAAGTTGTGCCAGGGAATGTTTTTCAACAGAATAAATTATTGAGTTTCAGTAATGGCTCTGGCTCCTGTTAGTTCACTAGTATAGATATAACCAAGAAGAATGGAATAAAGATTGATCTTACCATGCACTGTTTTCTCTTCATGTCATAAGGACATCATGTCATGTATTAGATATAAGTGTTCAATAGAATGATGTGAATACGACCTTTTTAGATAATGGTATAGGCTCATATATATATACACACACACACACATACATAACAATATGTAGATACAGCTATATTAACTTATGTATATGTATTTGTAACAAAAAATTTTGGAATTTAATTTCACACTGGGAAGCCAATCTCAATCTGTTAGAGGACAGAAAAGATATAATATTGGGGCAGAGTATCTTCAGATCATATTGGCCATTGCTGAAGATAAGATCCTGGGCTTCATGGACTTTAGATCTTATTAGATCTTATCCCATGCAACAATACTGGTGTCCAGAAAGTCTGTCCATGTTCTAGAAAATTTATTTTTTCAAAGAATACATAGAAACATAGAATACCAAGTTGGAAGTGACGTCAAGGATCACCTGGTTCAATCTGGCGCAGACCACTTGTCTACACCATAATGTGATGGTTTCTCTAGGAGGAGGCTGTGGGAAACTGTACTGAAAACCTCGGAGAAATCCAGGTAGACAATGCCCACTGCTCACCCCGCATCAACTGAGAAGTTTATCGTGGAAGGCAATCAGGTTTGTCAAGCATCATTTGACCCTGGTGAATCCGTGCTGCCTTTTCCCAATCACATGCTTCATTTGATTTGTGATAGCCCTCAGGATTCACTCCATAACTTCCCCAGGGACTGAAGTAAGACTGATTTGCCTATAATTTCCTGGATCCTCTTTGAGTCCTTCTTGTAGATGGGGGTGACATTTGCCTTCTTCCATTCTTCTGCCTCAGTCTCTATGACTTCTCAATGGTTATGGAGAGCAGCCTCACAACGATATCAGCCAGCTCTCTTAATGCCCTTGGGTGGATATTGTCAGGGCCTGTCAGTTTGTAGGGTTCAAGCTCCTGTAAATGTTCATATACCAACTCCTCCTTCACTGATGGTGGATCTGTCTGCATCAACCTGGATTTTTATTCCTATGGCCTGGGGCTCACCTCCTAAAGACAGAGGTGAAGAAAGTGTTTAGAACCTCTGTGAGATGTGCATTGTGTACAATGCTATTCAACAGACTTAGGTTACATCAGACTTTCCCTGCAAATTATCTGAAGTGCTCCAGACATGATATCTAAGGTAGCTCTTCTTTTAAATCAAGCAAGGCATCCTCATGAATTAACGTAGTAGTAGCCTCACCCAAATACCATTAAAATCATTGGAATTTTTCTAGTGACCTTGTGAGGCTTGTTTCAGGCTCTATCTAATCTCATCCAGTTATTGTCTCATGAGAAAACATGTGCGTGCTTCAAAAGGCTTCCACACTTTGCAAAAAGGATGGGAGTGGGAAGAAAAACTGCAGGAAAAAATAATGGGAACACTTATCTGCCTAAGCAACCTTTGAAACTGATCATTATAGGATAAAAGCCAGTATCTCACAAAAAAAATTAAACCTATCCAAATCTTGATTGAATAATTTTTTAGCCAGGCTACCAAGATGATTCATTCTATCATAAAATAGTCAGCACTGTCAAATCTTGCTGAACTCAAGAATTCAGAAAGCACTCAATATCATACAGAACTGCAGGAAAACACCTTTTGAGAGAAGACACCATCTCAAAAATACTCTTATGGAATCATAAATAGTTTAGGTTGGAAAGGATCTTTAAGATCATCAACTCTAATCATTAATCCAGCACTGCCAAGTCCACCACTAAACCATGTCACTAAGCACCACACCTACACGTCTTTTAAATACCTCCAGAGATGGTCACTCCACCACATCCCTGGGCAGCCTGTTCCAGTGCATTGACAACACTTTTGGTGAAGAAATTTTTCCCTAATATCCAATCTAAACCACCATGGCACAGCTTGAGGCCATTTCCTCTTGTCCTATCGTTTGTTACTTGGGAGAAGAGACCAATACCCACCTCACTATAACATCCTTTCAGATAGTTTAGGGAGTGATAAGATCTCCCATCAGCCTTCTTTTCTCCAGACTAAACAACACCAGTTCCTTCAGCCATTCCTCATTAGACTTGTGCTCTAGACCCTTCACCAGTTTCATTGCCCTTCTTGTCCAGCACCTCAACGTCTTGCAGTGAGGGACCCAGAACTGAACACAGTATTTGAGGTGTGGCCTCATCAGTGCTGAGTACAGGGGGACAATTACTTCCCTAGTCCTGCTAGCAAGAAAAGGATTATTTTCATTTTCACACATCTGGTTGAAATGGATGGGGGTTGTCTCATCTTACTGTAAGCACTGAGAAGCTAGACATTACTCACCTTAGAACTCTCTTTTCTCAAAGGTGAGATGGGCATTTCAGAAGAGTTTTCTCACAGCTCTTGTAGACATCTGCCTTGGTACAGGATGAACTGCCTTCTGGGAGTGCCCACCTCTCACCATTGGCTGCTGGGAGACCCTAGAAGTTTTGCTTGGAATATACTTGTAACTGAAGTTAATTGAGATGGACGCAGCCTAAGAATATTGGTATTTTTCTGCATGTTATGTAAATTACTGCCCACTTGACTATACAGATGTGATCATTTGTGCTCCCACTTTACAAGTTTGATAGTACTGTCCATTTCCACCCCACTACCATTTGTGATTTTCACATGGGACCTGACCCACCTCTATAAAATCAATGAAAGCTGAATCAAGTATTGTATCAAAACCAGAACTCCAGAAACTTTAAAGAAGTCCTGTCCTGGGAATCTCCTTCTCTGCCAGGGGATCTCCACTGAATAAATATATTATTTAAAACAACAACAAAAAGCACAACAACAACAAAAAAACCAAACCCCACAGCCATAAACATCAACTTCCTACAGAATAAGTGAAAACATAATGCTCCAAGATTGCATATTCAGGAAGAAAATTTCAGCAACCAAAAGCAGTGAATGATGAGATTTCTGGGGAAAAGGTCACAAAGGAGAATGAAATGAGGAATGTAATAGAAGTTTATCTTTAGAGAAAAAACTGAATTATTCACTTTACCTCCTTTGCAGTGAACATGAACAAACTTTGTGCTCCTAAATACTCATAGTGTGCAACACACTTAAAAAACCTCCAAGATTACAGGTGAAACCATGATCCTAAGAGACTGAAAGCCTGTAATGAAACTTGATAAGCTAATTCAAATTAAAATAGCTTCAATTTTTACATAAATCATACTGCATTATATCTGTAAACTTGAGACATATAATATGCAAGAAATTTTTTAATATGTTGCTTAGCATTCATTCATTGGGAGGAATTAACTCTACTGGCCTTGAGATAGATTGAGAGCAACAGAAGGATGGTAAAAAAGGCAAGGCTCATATTCATTGGAGGTTTGTGGCATTTAAGTGTTTTAAACAATCATGTTCTAAGGTTGATTTTGCAGGCTGCCTTAGCCACTATCTCCAGTCAAGGCTCTTGTGTAAATGGGGTTTGTTCTACTCCGACAGTGTGAGTATTGTAACTTGGAGCCACCTGTTAGACAGCATGAAGTGTTGCCTAAAAAAATACACAATAAGCAGATTGTTTGTTACAGTTGTGCACAGACAACTGTATTAGTGTTCTTCACACCATATGTCTATATAAACAGAGCTTCAGTGAGCTATTCACCAGAGACTCAAACACTGATTCTCTTAAAAGACCCAGGGCTTACAAGCATTGGTTCACCTGTTAGGCTTATATCAGGATTTCAAATGATTGGCTTCAAAGGAGAAATATTCCTCCAGAAGTTTCTGCAGGAAGTTTTATGCTAGAAGAGAAGAGAAGAAAAGAAAAAAAACAACACAAACAAAAAGACCCACCCTAATCAAACATAAACTTCACATTTGGTGGGTTTACTAGTTCTGTGCAACGGGAAGGGCAGGAAAATTGGCTTTACAGAAGCAGTTCGACTACCTTCTGAAGTAAAAATAATATTATATAATTTTGTAATTCATATAATAATATACCAAATACACCTTCATCTATGTGTCAAGACTAAATCTGAAGTCTCATATGACGAATTTATGAGCTCAGTCTTATCCAGGGTTCTTGCAGTCTTGGTGAAACTACCTTGGGCAGCCTCTTTCATTCATTTCACTCTCTCACAGCAGAGATTTTGAGGGAGGGCAAGGAATGAAAATGTCTCTTTTCGTTTTGTACAAGAAAAAATATTGCAGTAAAATAAGCAACAGACACCACTGATAGCCAGGGCGTAAGAAAGAATGGAATGGAATGGAACGGAATGGCATGGCATAGCATATTATGACATAGCCTTGCATTGCATTGAATAGCATAGCATTGCAGAAAAGGGTAGAACAGAAATTACACAAGGTTTATAACAAGGTCCATGCAAGGATAAGCAATTCTATAAACCCAGATCTCAGTAGTTACTGTGTGATGTAATCATAAAGGGCATATCAAGGCCTAACAAGCTCTGTTACAGAGCCGCTTGACAATACTGGAGTGTATGTGAGGAGGCATGTATTAATGTCCATTCCTCCTCTGGTAGCAGAGAAAAAGCATGCAGCAAAAATCTCTTTGGCTGCCATCCTTCTGCATCAGCTTGCCTCCTGGAGCTGGTGCAGATGTGGGACATAAATTTTTGCAGCAGAAAAGCCCATTGCACCAAAGTCCTGCTGGAACAAGGACACAGAACCAGAATGTGAAACAGGGGTCACCATCTGGTGCCCGCTCTGCTTCTACAGCAGCCTCACTCTATACTATGCTCTCCAAAGCTATATTATTACATGACTCTCCAGCCCCTACAAAGACAGGTTTTTACAGAGGCTAGCAGTGCTCTTCCCACACCACTAAAACTGATCACGAACATGCAAAACACCTAACAGAGAAAACAAAAAAAAAGGGAGGGAAAGAATTCTGAGGGGATTTTTATTCTTCAGTGTAGAATGAAAGAACCACAGCAATTTGTTTTCTAATGACTTTTGTAAAAGTTCACTTTACAGCTGAACTCCTCTAAACAGCACAGATCACTGTTCTGGCTCCAAGTACATACTGGGATTATTTTAAGTCTATTTTTCAGGTATGACAGGTTTACTCTAAAACTGTTAAAGAGTAGCTGTGCAAGTTTTGGCTCCATTCAAACCAAAAACATTATGAACCAATATTCTGTCTTTTGTTGTTGTTGGGTTTGGGGTTTTTTTGTTTTGTTTTGTTCTGTTTTGTTTTCAGGAAGGAGTGTTTGCTCTAAGGAGCAGCATTAAAGAGAAGACTTTTTTTAAAGGTTATGATTCAAAGTTAGTTATAGAATCATAGAATGGTTTGTGTTGGAAAGGACCTTAAGATCATCTAGTTCCAACCCCCCTGCTATGTGCAAGGATGCCTCACACTGACCAAGCTAACCCACAATTTTTTTCATAAATTACCATGAAAGCCTTTTCCCTGTGCTGGTTTCTTTCTATTAACGCAAAGAATACAATGCCTTCCAGTTTTACACATTATTGGTCTCTGTTTGGAATAATATTTTATTTCATAATATATGTATCATTAAAAACAAAAAGGCACGCTATTGTGTTTTCAAAGCACCATTCTGTGTAATATTTGTGCTTTATTATAGAAATACTTTTTATATCCAGAGGCATGTTAAAGTCTGAAGCTGCACACATTTCATATCCCTTCAAGAAGAGAAGTCTGCGTGGAGACCTCATAGGAGCCTTCCAGTATCTAAAGGGGGCCTATAAGGATGCTGGGAAGGGACTCTTCATTAGGGACTGTAGTGATAGGACAAGGGCTAACGGGTTCAAACTCAAACAGGGGAAGTTTAGATTGGATATAAGGAAGAAGTTCTTTACTGTAAGGGTGGTGAGGCACTGGAATGGGTTGCC
>JANHGB010030156.1:0-15216 GCA_026283785.1 Coracopsis vasa
AACACGCTGATCACCCCCCCCCCATCGCCTCAGGGCTGCCGCCGCCACCGGGGCTGCTCCGTGGCCCTACAGTCCTGCACCCCTACGTTAAAAGGGCTGTTCTTGGAGCGGGGGAAGGGATCCCCCCGCCGACTTGGCGAGAGGCAGGTCCCAGCGACTGGGGAGGGGGAAGTTTGTGCCAGTCGCGTTTCACACACACACATACATAGACCCCCCCGCGCCATCTCCTCCGCGTACTCTGCTGCTACCCGGTCTGCTTCTCCCGGTTCTGTATTTCCCCGTCCAAGCCGGCATGGGATTAGCTGCTAACCGGGAAGCCGTTCTTCACCCCGTCCCGCCACAGGGTGTGGGGACGGGGTGTGCCGGCCCCTGGGCCGGCTGCTTCCCCCCCAAAAGAACGAACTTCCCCAAAAACCTTCCCCAAGACCTTCACCCCAAAAAAAACTTCCCCGAGCAGCCCGAGCTCTTGCCGGCGTCCCGGCAGCCCAGGGGAACCGGGGCAGTGCGTGGCACAACCGGCACCTGCAGGAGGTCCCGGCTTTGGCGCCGAGTGGGGTTTCAGCCAGCTCGACGCACAACTTCAGAAAACAGGGAGGGAATTCTCCCCTTGGCAGCGCATCGAGTTGGAATTGTTCCCCGCTCACCCCATACTCGGCCTCCTCCAGTTCACCAGAAGAAGCTGCTGCACCCCTGGGTTGTACCGAGCCCAACAGCTGGTGTCCTCTCATCCCCAAAAGGGACGTCATACCTGAGTCACGTTAAAAAGCAAAGCGGGTTTAGAGGAGCTAAAACGCTTTTCTGGTGGGCAAACTGTTTTCAGGTCTGCAGCTGAGAGCACAAGCACCCAAACAGCAAGTTGCGGCAGCTAAAGAGGCAAGGGATGGAAGTGTGGGATACTCGTCATGCAAGCCACTCAAAGAAACTTGCTGCTGAGGGGATGGATGGCAAGACGGAGCCACAACCTCAGTTTAGTTACTAAATTGCAGCAGAAAGACTTTAAACAGGAAGGGTTGGCTTAAGTGGATACTCCAGTTCAGCCAAGTCAAGCCGCAGTTCGTTGGCTGTCTGCAACAGATCCATGTGTCACCGGGTCACTCAGCACCATTGATGAAGCCTAGATCAGGTGTGGACAGAAAGATATCACCTTTACGTGTCCATGCAGCACTTCTGTTCCACAAACGCATGATCCAGCTTCAGGTCCTATGGGCAGACACTGCCAGATCCAGCATCAACCCTGCTGTCAATTTTGTAAAATACATTTAAACTGGCAGCACAAATGTATATGAAGTCAATGTTTTGCCATGCAGCTGCAGTATTCTCTATGCAGTAATAGGAGCTGTGCAGTTAGATTTACTGTTGTATTAATGCATGGCTGGAGTGGGGTTGGAAGCCAAAAATAATGCTCAGAATAAATTTATTAATGACAGTCAAAATTTAGGGCATGTTTTAAACAAGAAGTTAGCTGATGGAGTGCTAGGGACAAGAACCTTGGTGCATACATACTCCCATTCCTGCAACAATTGAACACTGGTATTTCATTTAAACTGCACTAAAACATTAGGTTGAAACTCATCCTAAATGATTAGCCACTATTTAAAACACCACTGTCCTCCAGATGTGCTTGGATGCCAATTTTGATAACTAATTAAATTCATTACAAAACAAATTAAGGACACCAATATAGCACCAAAACCAACTTACATCAACTATACTGTAATTAAAACTTCGAGATATAACATGCTGGCAGTCCAAAACAGTGTATCCAATTTTCATTAAACTTCTGAAATATACTTTGAAAATAACACAACTTCTTACATTAAGATCATACGAAGGTTCATGGAGAAATATTCTCAGCCTGCCAAAATTAAGAATAAAGACTAAGTTGAAAAATTCTATTAACCTTACAAGTAAAGAAATTATTTAGAAAAGCCTTATTCAAGTTAGTTATGTTTATTATGGTATCTCACTACATTTACAGTGTTTGTTTAGTGTCTGCGCATTGCTCAAATAGGTAAAATCAAGACGTTAGTTTCACTCTTTTTCACAAGATAATGTCTGAGTCTGTTTTTTTCCACAGGGTACTTGGTATCTGGATTGAAAACATTGGAATTTTTACTGGGAAGTTGTGTAAAACATATTAATCTGTCAAATACATTTGTGCAATAACATTATACAGTCACCTATAAAAATGTTAACAGCTTTATGCAATTTACTTGAAGATTATGGTGGCAAAAGTCATCCTACTTGCTGGAGGGACACAAGAGCTCAGTGGGCTTCCCTTCCACCTCTTCATCTGCCTAAGGGACACTTACAGTTTAGCTGAAAAATGTGAAGGGAATGGGATACCAGGTAGAACGGCTGGCAGCGAGGCAGAGGGGTCTGCTTAAGCATGGAAATTTATGGTTGTTGCTAACAAAATAAAAGTAATGTTCTATGAAGTGTGACGTGTCATGTGATTAAGCACATTTTTGATTGACCCCTGGAAAGATTATCCTCGCTCTTAGAAGTTGTGGAACTTCAGAAGTCCTCCAGAAGAAACCGTACTCCTCTTTTCTCCTTGCAGGTGGAGATCATGTTCAGAGCCTGGATGAGGACTTTTACACAAAAATAGTCTGCAGTCCTAGAGAAAAAGGTGTGTGTTCTATAGTGAAATATAAATGTAACTTCTCTGTTACCAAAAGTTTTGTTGGTTTCTATATGACTTTGTTTGGATGAATAAGAACCAAGAGGCCAATTTTACAAACACTTCTGCTCCTGGAAAGCTTTATGCATATGAATCAATTTGAGAGTCCTTGGCAATAAAGTTACTTACGTGCACAAGCGTTTCTAAATCAGACACTTTTTTTCTGCAAAAAGTTATTGCAAAAATGTATTTGATAGATTGACCTACCTCACAGGATTACCTAAAAATGCACAGTACAGTATCAAGAGAAGGCCAGTAAATAACACTTTTTGTGACAATATTTCCTGCATACAGAGATTCAGGACCAATCAATGTATCTAGAACACAAAACACACAAAAGTTCTTTCTTCTAATGCATCTAATTACAGGTAGGCAGGAATCCAGCACCTGGGAGTCAAATCTCAGGCTTAAATCCCTACAAGAGGTGATGATGTTCCTTCCTTATCAGATACAATTACTGATTCAGAAGAAGACTTGCGAAGCTACAAAGAAGATCAAGACACTTAATTGCTTTTGGTAATACCATATTTCTCTTACACTTGAAAAATCCACATCCCCACGTACCCTCACTTTCCTGCAAAGAGTGCTACAAAGGTGTGGAGGAATAAAGTACTGGACAGTGATTTGTAAAGACAATCAGTGGCTTTTCTGCAGAAGCCATGCACTTTGAATTCGTCTTCCCAAACTGGCAAGGAGAAGTGTCTGAAGATAATAAGATCCTGGGAAGGTGAACAAGAAGGGAGCTGCTGTTTTACACAGGCTGCCCCGGGAAAGTACTTTAAGTGAACGGCAATGTACTATGCAGATTCGTCTTTGTACAAGCCACTATCAACTTTCCTACGAGAGCAAGGGCTCTTTCTGCAGGTGGGAATAGCCAGTGATAATAAAACTTAGGAACCAGATAGGTAAGAAAACAGAAGTGCAGAGCATGAAGCCACACTGAGGGGCTTAAGGTTAGCCAAACTATCCAAGATGTGTAGTTTGCTCTGTATTTTCTGAATACCTCCATCCTGCAACATGTTCCTCCCCGTTTTAAGATCATCTCTCCAGTTTAACTGAGAAGACACTTTAGAGAACAGGAATTATTTTATGGAAATAACTTTTTCCTCTTCCCAAAGCCAACTTAACCAGGGACTAGAAACCTTCAGGAAAAGGCACATTGGATCAGGAAATTCAGTAGTTCCCTGTGATTACCAGAGGGAAGAACAGAGTGAAGAACAATTAAATGCTGGTGTCTAAGATGTGCAGGAGGCTGCAACATTCATCTAAAGATCCTCTGAGTTCATTTCTAAGTCTTTGACATCCTCACTGTCTCATTACCTGGAGTGCCCATATCTCCACACTTCCATCACTAGAGTTGCAAATCTTTCACTTTTCACAGGTTCATAAGTTAGCTCTTCCATGTAGTTGCAAGAGGAGTTGTATCCTTCCCCTTCCTTGACTTGAGTAAAATCGGGGTCACAGGATCAGAATTTATTCTCCTTTTGTTGTTTCCGCATCATGCATTTGAAAGCTGAGAGGACCCCAACTATTAATGGTGCATTGTTAGACAACATCAGACTGCATTTCGATCCCTTTCGGAATTCAGTGTAGGAAAAAAAGAGCTTACCCTACCAACCATGATAAAGACCTCTGCTGAACTTTGGCAACACTCTCTTAACTGGAATTCCTCAAGCTATTATTCCTTATGTGCGGCTTTCTTCCTCACCTTCTTGTCGTCTTTGGATTGTTTTTTTGTCAGCAAGCTTTCAATTCCCTCCAGATGCTGTTAAACTCACATACTTTATCCAACCTGATCCTGGTCCCTCAGATGGTTCTGGAAGTATAATGACATGGCAGGATCAGGTGCCTGCAGGTGAGGCAAGCATTAAGATACTTCAGCATGTCTTCACTAGCGGTCTGACATTTAGCGATCTTCCCGCCCTACAGACAAATCCTTTCACCTACTCCCTTCCCCATCTCCTGCCAGAAAATCTTTGACTCCAAATAACATTTATTCCTCTAAGGCAGAATGGAAAAGAAACAGCAAACCAGCATCTTACCAGATTTCTCACACTGTTGATTTTGAGTATGTAATATTGTCACTTACGAACTATATGGTGTAATAGAGAGTATTACATTCGGCAATAATCTGAAGTTTGGAGGACAAATAGGATAGGATGAGAGCTCAGGATGATTGTGACTAATTGGAGAAATGGTCTGAAAAAGTAATCTGCAATTCCATGTGAACAAGTATTAGAGACTAAATGTATTCAGATATAATCAACTTCACAAATACAGAGATAGGAACTAACTGCTTAGATAGTAATTCTGCAGGAATGAGTTCATAATGGATCACAAGCTGAGAGTCAAAAACAATATGTTATTGCAAAAAAAAGGGCTGAGATGCATAAACAGGATTGAAGTGATTAGGATACATGAAATAATCCATCTGCTTTATTCAGCACTGGCAAAGTCTCAGCTGGACAGCTATGTCCAATTTTGAGTACCGCACTTCAGCAAACACGTGGCTGAATTGGAGGGAAAGCAAAGGACATTAGTAAGAGCAATCAGAAATCTAGAGAATGTTTAATCTGCAAATAAAGAGTTAGTTAAGGGCTTGGAGTTACTTAGGCTAGCAGGAGGACTGAGGAGGGACATACTAACAGTCTTCAGACATATAAAAAGAGGAAGGGAATAACTGGTTCTTCTCATCTCAGGGAGAGAACAGGAAGGGTTAGATTTACATTGCAGAGAGAGAGATTCAGAATAAACATTAAAAAAAAAAACAAACCAAAACCCAACCCATATTTAAAGGCAAAAGTAGGTAATGCTAGTACACATTCCTTTTGGAGATGCTGGAATCATTAGTACTGGAGATCTCTAAGAAGGGGTTAAACAAACCACCTCCAGAAAAGACAGGAGAATTGTCTGATACCCTCTTGGAGAAATGGGAGAGGCAAGATGACTTCTTAAGACCTTTTCTGGACCAATGTGCTATTATCTCTCTGATGATAAAGCTAAGGCATCATATTAGGATACCCTAAATTGTATCTACTACCAGCTCTCCTTCTTCTTCACAGGGTTCCTCCTGCTAATACTCAGCTGTCCTGTCTTACGTTTCACTCTCTAACTGGCCACGCAGAACTCTTATTTCCAGTTACCCAATTACAATAGATATTAACCTTATGTCTTGCAACATATTGCTTCTGTTGTTATGATTACTTGAATAGCAGAAGTAGAAAAAAGTTATTATTCTGTATTTCCATCTTCCAATTACCGGGATCTTTAGACTTCCTGTCATCTTCATATGGGGGGAAGTGATGTTAAGAGAACAAACACTTTTTCTTTGTAACAATTCCAAATGTAAACCCCAACTTGAAGGAAGTCTAAAATACTGCTAGTCTTTAAATAAGTATCAAGATTTTTCTGAACGTATTTATTTTCTTGCTTTACTCTTTCCACATCTGTAGAAATTATTTACACATACTGACTTCTCAGAAATACTCTTAGTAACAGTCAAGACAAGCACAACATCCTTCCTAACTCAAAGACTAGAGGCTAGTAGATATAAACACAATCTCCTGGCTTTCGTTGTTGAGAGAAGGATCACATCAAAAGCTGTAGAAGCTACAGTATCTATAAGAGAAGACAGGGTGTTGTTCTAGGGTATTGGTATAACCTAAAAGCCGATACACAGTGATTTTAGAGTGCAGCCAAAAGGCTATACTCACTTTGGCCTGTCTCTAAAAGTTACTTTTACGAAATTGGCATTCACAATGGAATGTCCTGCAACTTTTCTGCAGTCTTTGTCCTATCGTTATAAGGGCAAATTTCCTTCTCCTTGCTCTAGCAAGGTATTCAGGATTGGACTAATGGGATTTTTCTGACATGCTACATTCATTCGTATTAGCTGCATCCCAGTTTTGGAACACCGATTTTCTCAACACTGAAGATTTGAGGACACAAAATATTATAATATATAAATACCATATTTTTAAAGATATTTACACCTCTGACCTGGATCCCAGGTGCCTTTAGAAATCTGACTTGTCCTGCAAAGCACCAATTTGTTTGATTTCAGAAGGTGTTAGGTGCTTTTATACCTTTAAAATCTGTCTTTTCCTTGGAGGTAGGAACTCTTCATCTTGTGGTCTCAAGTCCATTGTTTGCAATTAAATGGTTTTCTTTTCATTATCAGCTCTAACTATTCCTCTAGTTATAACAATCTCCCTTGATCTCCCATTGTGTTCTAAATGCTTTCCTGTTCTGCCTTTCATCCTGTGCTTCCATCTCTCTCTTATATTCTCCCTGATTTTTCTCAGCTATCTCATTTTAGCCTCCTCTCTGAATCAGAGGATCAGACTTTCCAAGCAGACTGAATCTCAAGATAGGACAAAATCCTATTCTATGTGCAGACAAGTCTTACTTACTTCAATGGAAAATGCCTGATCACACCTGCAGAAAAGATTTGGCCCTTTAAATCCAAAAAACCACCAGTATTTTTACGCATTTGGCAAACTACAAGTGCTTTCATTTGAGTCCTTGGGAAGTCCCTGTGCTGTCATACCCACAGGTAAAAGGACTTCTGAAAAACACAGACGTTCTGATACAGGGGAAAAAAATCTATTAAAATCAAAACTTTTGGCACATTTGTAAGTCTCAGCATCACTGCCCCCATGCTGTTTTTATGAAAAACAGCTGCATCAGTAAGTTTAACATAACTTCAGGTAAAAGTGATAAACAAAACATTTCTGTCTCTTGTCAGAAGTCATCATGAAGAATTGACTTAAGTTCTGTTACTCATCCCCCCAAAAATTACAAGCTAGGTACACATGCCTTATTTGTGGACAAAGAGTTAAAGTCAGCTCCATTCTTTGCCCTATTTCTTTTTATTCTAACTAACAAACTTAGTTTTTGTATGCTGCTTCTCACATATCACCTACTCTATAGTGCCTGGTAAAGTGCATGGCCTGCTTTTTGGAAATATGATTCCCTATAGGGGATTTTTTGTGTTAATTTTCCCTGGGAACAGTTTTCTTCTCGGTTGATTCCTTTTGTTTTGAAAGAACATCTTGAATGTCTCTAAATAGACTTTTACATCCACGTAAATGACCATACAAAGTGTAATACTGTGAAAACCCAGTCTCTAGTACTGTCACCATATTACAGAGCAGCCCGTATGGAAAGGTAGCTAAGCTCCACATAGTCCTGGACATTTGGGAAAAGCTGGTCAAGAAAATGTTCTTCCTGGAAAAGGTTCCTGCTACATCAAGGAATTGTACAATGCAGCCAGTGCAGAAAGAACATCTGGCACCTTACTCTGAGGAGGAGATGTGCCTGGGCTGAATTGCTGAAGTAAGTCCTGAGAGTGTAACGCACCCCTGATTTACACCTGTGGTGTCAGTGCCATATAATCGCTGCTTGCAAGATTTAAATCAATGCAGTGTGATTTTCAAAAGCTCTCATACTGGGCTAACATCACTAACTTTGAAGTGAAGAGTAAAATTCAAATGAGGTATAATAATGCTAAGCACTTCTGAAAATCCTTCCCATGAGCTTGAGGCCAAGGAGTATTTTAAAATTTGAACAGTAAATTCTGGGTGTTGCACTTCTTATGCTGGAAAGGGTGCTAACTTTTTTTTTCCTGGAGAACCAAGTCACTTTGAGTTGTATCAAGTTATACACCTGAAAACAAAGAGTAGCCAAATTAATTAGATTTTTATTATTTTGTTGTTTTAGGCTAGACACATAGGAAGTGGGGCACATAGCTAGTAAAGCATAGCATTGTGTCAGTGTAAAAGGTTTAGAACAGAAACTTGCAGTGTCATTTGGACTTCGGATGCCCCATCCCTTTCAGGATGCGTGCATTCACACTTGAGTCTCATCGAGTCATTGAGATTGAGCTCCTAACCGCCTTTGAGAAAAGAATCCTATCTCTGCTGAATATCACCTACTCACAGACATTCCACATTAATGAAGAATTCAACAGGATATTGAAGTTGACAGCAAGTTCTCTCCTCACTTTTAGTTGATCTGCTTCCTTCCTGGGGAATGAGCAGTCCATACCTTCCAGCGTCACTCTCCAGAGCGTGCCTTGACCTCCTTTTCAAGCAGGAGGTAATGAGCCAACTGTTTCTACAAAACGCTTTTTGAACAGGTTCAACTCCCAGTAGCACATGGAAAACTTGGGCAGCTCGATACATAAACCTGGCTGAAAATCACAGTAATGCAAAAATGACCCACACTAAGCCTGAGGTTTCCCAGGCTGCCGAGGAGGTTTAGAAGCCTCTTTCCAACAAGTGTTATGAATTTAAATCTCTCAAGCAGTTTGGAAAATCCTTTATTTAAGCTTTCTAGTGGGGAAATATAGGAGAAGAGAGAATAACCAACTATCAGCCCAAGTCTACTCACACTTCAACCATACTGTTATAAAAGAGGTAGCTGTGCCACTAGTGTCTTCACTCTACCAAATAAGTCATCTGTCATGGGGAAAATTTTGTGTTTGTTCTAATACCTTAGAAACCAGGCCTGGCTCTGGCATAGGCCACAAACTCTCTGATCTCTGTCGTCTTCTTGTGGTCAGTGTAGAAAAAGCACTGACACTGTCATCTTGGCTCCATCCCAATTGACTTAGCTGCCCGATGCCACATTTTACTCTTACACAAAGTGCTGCAAACGTATCCACAAGGTTTTGTTCCCCCATGGGCTGGCAGTGATTTAACCCAGTGCCACTTTTACTTCAAATGAAAATATTAAACTAATTTTGGTGGTAGAATGGAACAGGACTTTGTAGTGCAATGAACAGACAGTGACCCAGCAGGGAGCAAGAGAAGTATTACAAAGAAGCCTTCACCTTTCTTTGGCTCTGTGCAAAAGTCCCCAGCAGTACTCAGACACATTTTCATGGGACAGTCAAATTTCTGCTGAATAGGATGAAAAGATGATGCAGCCCATTTCACCATATTCAGCAGGCTCCTGCACATAGAAGCCCTACTTAGCATTTCTGCTAAACAGAGCCCTAGGGCAGAAAATATATTGAACTCCCATAGTGGAGTACCAGTAATGGCTTTTTAAAACTATATCAATTTGTATCATTTGCAAAGCACGAATATTTAATCTGGTTTTAATTACAGAAACCTCCTAGATATTGTATTTCTTTTTCTCTCTTCCTCCCCACCCCCTTTTTCAATTTTGTTTTTGCTGCTGTTGTCCTGCTCTTCCAGGCTCGCTGTGTTTTGCAAGACTGATCCAGTCACCAGGATCCTTTTATCACTCTGCTTTGAAAAAAGAATTGAATTTCTTTTGTACATTGGGGTGAATTTGTAAATAACACTCGTTCAACAAATTTTGCTCCAAGGATCACTCTGGGAATATATTCAGATCAATATCATCCCTGTTAATATCACTTGAAAGTAACACTGCACAGCACCACAGCGAGGCTGTGGGAATATCGTCTTCAAAATAGGGGGTCTAAGAAAGTCAAATGAGAAGTGTTGAGCAACAGGATATTGTTCATGCAGTCCATGCACTAATTCTCTTGAGCAGGGTACACTAATTATCTCCTAGTATTGCCAGCAGCACACACATAGGCTCCCCGGTATGATAACTGTGCTAGGAGCTGTATATGCTGAGGTTAAAAAAATGACATGAAATTAAATGAAATAAATAAGTACAAATAAATAAAGGTAGATAAATAAAAAATAAAAACCAAACCATAGTAAAATAAATATAAATATTAATAAATTAAATTAAATAGTTATGACTAAAAGTCCCTATGTGCAATGCAATTATTGGTTATTGTATCTTACTTAACACATAATCACAGAGAACAGCTCCAAAGAATATTAAAAAGTACATTCTGCATTCTCAGTGTTTTTTTCTCTTCTTTAAATAAACATACTGAGGTTCTTTAAATAGTCCTCTCTGCACTAAGCATAAGTGCAACAAAAGATGTGCAAAGGCTGCAAAACACAACAGAGCACCAGAAAAAACAGATTAAACACTTGAGTGAATGACTCAAGTCAGGACTATCTCCTGACCCCCAATGTTCTGGTAGGGTATTAAAATCCTCTCACCTCACTCATAAGCTCTCCTCCAAAAGCTAGTAAAACAAAAGGCTTTTGAGCACTTTCTAGAAATCATCAGGGCTGTCAAAATAAAGGAGGGGGTATATACGCTAGGTGTATACTCCTTGCTTGTTCCCCTTTCCCAGCTGAACGTAGGCAGACTTTTAAGTGTCTCTGAAAGTCTTGGGTGTCTCCCAGTGTCTCCCATGGGAAGGTACTGTCCCCCAGCCATGCCCATGCTACGTAGATAAGAACAAACATATTGAATTACACACAGCCTGAAAGTTGATGCAAATCTCCGAGCTGCAATTGATCCAAATTAGCAATAAAAGCCACCGGTGTCCTGATACTTCCTATGTATTTTCCATGCTACATTCCCTGACTTTTTTCTGGGCTAAATGTCAGCCTCCCTGTCCTTGTCCCAGTTAAATATCAGGTGAGTTGTATAAGGATGTTCTGTAATGCTTGTTTTACTCTTTTTATGTCTCTGCAGAAACGTTTTTTACAATTTTGCCCATTCTTGCAAGACAAGCATTTGACTTGCTTTTATAAATGCCCTTTGTTCTGGACTTAAATCCCCTTCTAGTCCTTTTATATTTTGGGAAAAACTTGCAAACATATCCCAGGCAAAAGACAAAACCAGAATCAGAAAGCAAGCAAAAGGAAGCCTGAATTTACTTTAAGAACATCTCATGATTTTTTTATTCAGTCTCATGATTAGCTAGGAACAGGCTGACTCATGACATTTGAGTGCCCTGGCTCAGCAATACTGTTTTCACTGACAGAATGCCTGTGTACATCCTCCAGTCCCTGCGCTCCTTCATATCACCCTCAGCTGATTTGCATTGCTGGGGAAATACACGATTACAAAAGTTAAAGGAGAACATTTGAAAAATAAATTGGATCTAAAGTGCATGACTTGGAGAGGCGTCTCCTGTACTGGCTGGCTTCTGTTCCTAAAGGTTTCCCTTCAGATTCCCAGTCATAGATCTACACTGTAAAGAAGCATCATGAAAATAGATGTGATCTTACTAAAAGGGCTGGCCCAGAGACTTTCTCTTCTCATTTTCCATCAGTGATGAATCCCTGTAGGACAACTTTGCAGCAACCAAGTTAAACAAGCAAACAAGTTTTCCAAGTTTTCCCTCACTTGACTCTACAGGAACGGAAGTGAGCCTGTTGGTCTCTATCTTCCCTTCCATTTCTTAGCGTGTGTTGATTTGTTACAATGTCAGTGATCCAATGCTTTGTGCTAATCTTTCTTTCTTAATTATCTTTATGTTAGGCTCTGAAACACATGACTTACCTTCCTGAATACATTCCACACTCATCTGCTCCAAAGCGATAGGAAAATATGAAATGTATTTGTCACTAACAATATTTTTGTATCTACCTAATGTAAAACATCCTCAATTACTGGTTCAAATGTTATACATAAAATACTAACAGGACTCCAGCAGTAATCATAAGCAGAATAGCAACCAGAGACCTAGCTTCAGGTCTGGGCATCTGTTTTACCGTATGAAATACCATCAATTTTGAAACACGATTCTGCAGCTCACATGAATAAATCTTGACACGTGAGATTAGAACCACTGAAATCAATGAATTCCTTTATTCAGCCTTAACGCGCATTGACTTCAATGAGGCTTGCCTAAGGACATTCAGGGTTTGTTCCAGTGGTCCAGCTTGCTTGAGTGCGAACTGCAAGACTGGGCTTACAGCTTGCTTTTATAAATGCAAATGGTAGTCCAGATTCTTAAACCTATTTCATTCATTTCATTATTTTCATCAAAGCCAGATCTGGGCTCAGTACCCAAAAAGGCAGTAAAAGTAGATTTTTTTGCTATATAATGACAAGAATTATTAATAAAATAATAGCAGAACAAGAGAGAAATTCAGCAAGAGCAGAGTAAGAAGAATAATGTTTTCGTTAGCCACATATTGCAAGGGAAAAAATTGTATTTGGGCCCAGTCTTGAACGCCTTAGAAACATCATATTCTTGCTGAGCTCAGGAGGAATTCAGTGAGCACAAATATGGGATGAATGTCTTGAGAAGATGCAGCTACACAGAAGAGCTGCAGAAAAAATGTATGTGGCAAAGGCATTAAACAGGACATCACAAAAGAAAATGTTTAAACCAAGTTCACCTAACTCGTGCAATATAGAAGTTTACACTTCTCAGTTCTGCGCTCAGCTTTGGGAAATTAAAGAATTACAGTAATGTGTCCACTCTAATCAACAAATGCTTCAGAAAATGTATCCTCTTTCTTACCTTATAGATACATGATCTGAAGACAACTGAATATCTGAACAAGGAATCATAAACCAGTTTGAGTTGGAAAGGAGATTTAAAGGTCCCTTTAAAGCAGGGACATCTTCTAGCAAATATACTTCATCTGGTTCTAATCCATTGTTCCTATATCAGAGCAAAAGAAGCCCTCAAGTTTATCCTATAGAGAGGGTATATCTAATTCTAGCCTCAAGATGGACTAAAAAATGCAGTATAAAAGGTTCACTGTTCAAGCTAACATCCTGGCAGAGCTTTGTCACTACTAGATGACTAGACTGTGACTCATACTATAGCTCAGCTACAGAAGTCTGAGAAAACACACCATTACTGACACACCTGCACATAAAACACACCAGAGCTTGGAATTCAGCTAGCAAGTAGGAAGCTCAGATACTTCTTTGGTGGAAAGACGAAGATGGGGCAATGGAGAGAACATGCCATTCTCCCTCCACCAATCAGTGGATGGGACCAGGAGGTGTTTGGAAAAGGAAGGAGGTAGCAACATGCTGTTGAGGGAAATTGCTACTTGATCTTAGGAAGAAAGGGCATCTGGGAGGAAAATGTGACCCCAAGGGACCCGTCTGAGACTTTGTGCCTCCTTATCCCCTGTTTCTTATGGCTGGGGCTTGAAGTCACAAATCTGGCTCAAAACTCTGTTATACTATGTGTAATAAAAATCAAACAACCACCTAAGCCCTACTCGGTTGATAAAAAACTTGATGCCACCTTGATAGAAATTTTAATTTCAGTGAAAACAATGCTGATTGTTAATATATTTTAGTAATCCTCAGTAAGGTTGAAGCCCAGACTTCAGAGGCAAAAGTGAAGCTATAATGGAGTGAACCAGTTACCTTTGTTACAATTCAAAAGTGAAAACACTGATGTGAAAATGGTAGATATAAAACTCTCTCCTCCAGAACGGATATGTGCTATCAGCAGCACAGGCAAATATTTGTTAAATATATACATGTAAAGATCTTTAAAAAAATCCTGGCGAGGTATCCTAGGACACCAAGGACAAAACACTGTGATGAAATCTACAGCTGAACAAGAATAATTTGCTCTGCCAAACCAGCCAGAGAAGTTGATCTAACTTACCATTTAAAATAACATTCAACCTCATGTATATTGACATTATATTTGTCTCTTTATCATATAGACAACAGTGTATACTGACATTGTATTTATCTCATCACACAGACAATTGATACACAGTGAATACATGGCATTTATGTATCTACATATGTCTACATAAGTACGTACACACATATATAAATACCAATATACACACACTCACACTTATATGCACACACCAACATGCTTAAATGTAAGGTCTACTACTAAGTTTCACTTTAATCATTCAAATCTGGCTTCTAAACACAAGCACGCGCCGTAGCACACAACTATGTGCGTTGAATCAGCTCCCCAGGGAGCAGAGGCTGGGCAAGCAGTTTCCTTAGTTCATTATAATCACCGCTTCCAATCTCTTGTTAGAGAGAAACCCTATCACCAGGATTCTTTAGAAACCTGAGGCCAACATCTCTTCATTTCAGCTGGATCACTTTGCTGAAGTCAGAGGTATAACTGGGAGGGCAGTGTTTGTAGGAAGTCCACTTAAACCCAGCAATTTTTAATGTATTTTTTTTAAGCCTTAATAAGGTTTAAGCTTCCACCATATCTCTGTTAGCAGTAACCAATCTTACACCAACAGGTTCAGTATCAATTAAACAAACTTCTTTTTCCCTAGCGTAAAAACACAGGGACTAAAAATAAACCTGTTACAAAATATGCATTTTGTTTATACATATTTACACAGACCTCAGATCTGAATAGATGCAGTACCAGAAGGATAAAGCCATCTGATGCAGAAGATCAGTAAAGCAATCTGTAGGCTCTACAGGGGCCAGAAAAGAAACATTTGTATGGTGGCAAACAACATTATGCAAGACATGCATGTGCTTTAGTTGTGATGGAAAAATAGTTGCATAAGTTGTGTATTTGGAGTGACTGGATATTGTTCATGCCTGCACACAAAAGAACAAAGTAGCATCTCTCCTCTGTGTATTTATTAAAATTCCAAAGCTCAGGGTTATATTCTTCCTACATCAGGATTTAACTGTTTTGGCTTTTTTTCCCCTCCTCCCTCCTTTTTCTTTGTTTTTCCCTTCCTTTTTTCCATCTTTTCCCTTGC